>JAUMHP010000063.1:13143525-13155675 GCA_032361065.1 Enteromius trimaculatus
TATTATACACTAAATGTATAATTAATAATACAATACTGATCAGAAATGTGCTCAGAAAATATTAAGTATATTTACTATTAAAAACTGAAAATACAAATTTTGTAAAATAATAATAATAATAATAAAAATAAAATGATTACAAAAACAGATAATTATTTGATTTCATTATATTGGCAATCACAATACAATTTAGCATCACATCAGTATATTATAGGTAAAAATAAAATAGTCAATGCCTTTGGCATTTTCAAAAAAAATAAATAAAAAGTTTATGCATTACAGTTGGGCAGGAGGTTAAAAGGGTGTTCAGTCATTAGTTTCCAAGCTGTCAATAATTATTGGTCCATCTGTAAGCCAAAAAAGGACTCTTCTCATAATCTCCCTCATGATGGTTTGAAAACACTATAGACTCCAGCTAAGAACAGCAGAACATATTGATTCCCAAGACAAATGCTCCTTAGAATGTTTACAGTCTAATTTGTTTTAATGATTTCCTTCTCTCCTAAGGATCATCAAGGGTCTAGGGTGCCAGACGAAGGATAAGTAAATAAAAGCAATAAGCAAGTAATCCAAATGTAATAATAAAAATATGAAATATGAATTTACTTTCAATAACAGTTCAAAATCTCTATCTAATGTTTCATGGATATATCTTAATATATCAAATTGGCTTCTTACTGCTCATAGTGCCTTTCATTTCAACCCCAAATGAAAAAGAAATGTATAAAAGATTTGTGTTTCCTTTTAAAGCAGCGAGAATGCCCAACGGCGGATTTCTTGATCTATCTGAAAATCTCTGCGACTGTTTAACATCCCTCCTTCTAATGCACCAACATCTTCAGTTGACAAACAGCTGAGGAGCAGCCTGAGTCCATGTTCTTTTTACTAGCAATTCTTACTTTTTATCATTGAAAGCAATGAGCCAATCTGCAATTTATGCCAGCCCGAGCACTATGAGTGTATTCAGAACCTGGTCACACAGCCAATCTCCTGCTAAGGAGCAGCGATAATGTAATAATGCCTCACTGATGTGCGGCCAGTAATGGAGCTGAACACCTCGCATTCATCTAACACTACCTGATCATTACTTGAACAGAATAATACATTACCCCTGCAAATAACTCTGAGTCTGCAACTCCATCTCCTAAATGCGCACTTCTTTATTGTGAGGTGAGGGGAAAGCATCTGTGTGTGTGTGTGTGTGTGTGTGCCTCACTCACTATGGAAGACACAGACTGAGAGAGATTATGCTTTTAATATTTGCTGCTAAATTTTAAATATTTTGTGTCTGTAAACATACACTGCACAAAGAAAAGCCTTTTCTTTTTATTATTATAAAATATGCATTTACTATACACAATAATTGATAATTAGGAAGAGGTGAAAAATAAATAAAAAAAGAAGAAGTGTGGGGAAATGATACTAATAATTAGCACTGTCTTAAAAATATAACCATTACCATTTACACTAATCATATGAAGGCATAAGCAGACAATAAACAATTAATGATTTTTTTTTTAACATTTCATGAAAAGCAGTGGAAAAACAGAACAACAGAACAGAACAGAATAGAATAGTGTTTTTATTATATGTGTTTATTTATCCTTTATTTAACTAGGAAAGTCAAATTGAGATAAAATTGAGTTTTCGTCAAGACAGAACAAAATAAATAAATTAATTAATTAATTAAATAAAATACAATAAAACAATTACTACTCACATGTAATCAAAACAACCAATTTATTTAAAATCATTATTAAAAGAATTAAATATATATATATTAAACAAAAAAGTGTTTCTAAATTAATATTTTTTGCAGCTACTATAATGATACTATAATAGAGAGAAACTATAAAAAAAAAAGCTTTTAATCTGGAAAAAAAAGGTAAGGCCATAGGGTCGCAACACCTGAAATACAAGATGGATTAGCCATTAACTGTATTTCCCAGTGACAGGCAACCTAACCTCAAAGCAGAGACAAGCTAGCGGCACAAGACATCAGCTGACGAAACTAAAAAACAGAGAGGGTTTATTTAGTCTCTCTATTGCTCTGCATTTAACCCACATCATACAATATCGCAAAGTGCAAACAGTTTTTAATAACCAGAGGGTGTCAGGCTGCATCAGGAGGGCAGTCGACTGCTGCAGCATAACCAAATGTTACTGAGGAAAACAGCATGTCACAGTGCCGTTTGACATGGTGAAATGAGATTAGATGGAATTCATTTCTAAGTGGAGAAAATTACAGGCCTACTCGTGCTCCCTGCTCTCTGGCCCACCCCCCTCGCCCCACAACAGAAGCAGTCAGGCATGAAAGCTGACATGCTCGTGGAATGACCTGACCGCTACTGCCACAACCGTGACTACAGGAGTAAACTGTATTGTTTTAAGCTCTGGGAGATACGGCGAAGGCTCGCATGAATGCACTGTTCCGGTATAAATGGGCTAAAGAATACTATATATTTGTACAAATGTTACATGCAGTTTATTAAAGTGCTATTTAAATAGTATTATGTAGATCATAATAAGTTCGAAGGCAGCTGGAACATCATCATTTATTTATTTATTTAAAAAAAAAAAAAAAAAAAAAAAAAAAAAAAAAAACAGAACCAAATATGCAATTAATTCACATTTTTGGGGAAATTCCCAATGATTTAAAATCTCTCAAGGAGACCTTCACCTCCTTGGAATTTAAATTCATGTCTCAGTAATGCTCAAGCATCAAAATGACACCTTATGAACGGGCCCCCCAATCTTGTCTGAGCTCAGAAAAAAAGAAGTGTCAGTCTCCCACAGGGAAGGGTCTGCTTGAAGGTGAGAAGGTTATCAAGTCTTCCTGGCCACACAGATCTTGGCCTTGGAAAGGCTGCCATAATGAATGCTAATTATATAGCCATCTGCGAGGTGGGCTGTGTTATGTAGACACCTGTTCATTAAGACGACACCGAAGATTTTGGGAAAAACTTCGCTTTTTTTATTCTTTCCGCTAGAGCTAAAGAGAGAATGATTAATGTCATGAACTATTGTGTGCTTTTAAACGGGACTTTTAAAATCCATCTTAAAATCCATCTTCTGGCTATATTGAAAGTATTAAATCCTGGTGAACTGATAAAATATCTCCTTTCGAACTAGAATAAACATAACACAACAAGTCTGACTGATGTCCTCATTTAAACGATTCGTCCTAAAACAGAACTCGCCTGGACAGCAGGTGATTGATTTTTTTCTGTAATACCTTTACAACTTTTGGGCCTCATTGGGCTAACCACATTAGGTGGAGGAGTTGAAGAGGAAGCCAATAAAATCCTCATGGATGTTTGCGCACTAGGATTGGAGTCTGTCAATTGACTGCCCCTAAGAGGTGATTTGCCATTACTGAGCCATAGGAAACAAATGAGGCCATTTCCTCTGCCAGCTTCCCGTCTGAGCTGTCAATACACACTCACACATGGCAAGATGCTGAGAGAAAACCTCCATCCCGGTCAGAGGTGGTACACAGTCGCTTTTCTTCAAAACAGAATTAATGTTAAAAAGAAATGCTTCACTGAAGAATTGCACTTGATTATGATAATTGTCTTTCCATCCTAATCCTAAGAACATTATATTTGTTTCTATTTTTTACATAATCAGATACTTTTTTTTGTCTAAATTTCTTAGTTGTATACAAATGCGGCAGAGTACTCATTTACACTGATTATGTATTGTACTGAAATATTAAAATGATATAAAATGTGATTCGCACTCTTTCAAAAACGAAGTCCTGGTATTCCTAGCCAAACGTATCCTTCGCTTATCAGGATAAGGTAGGCGGTGTTAAGCTGTTAAATCTCTAAATCAGTAAGATATGCACAGCTAAAGCGATAACATCATCTTTAAAACTAAAGTGGTACAAATCTTGTTCATATCAGCGTTAAAAACATCTCAAATACAGACAGCTCCAACTGGATAGAATGTGTTAAACTAAATGAAGTGGAGGCATGAAAAATAAGCATTTAGCTTTAAATCCAGTTGATTTTTAGATGCGTTTATCTGTCTTAATGCCTTCGTCTCAGATTTAAGAGGCTGAAGATGCCTAAATGTCACATAATTCAAGATGTTAGCTTATGACTGCTCAGTTTCAAATTACCCCAGCATGTGATTCAAAACAGAAAACATGTTAAAGCAGCCCAATTACAGCACTGATTTATTGATTTTACAGAGTGAGATGAGGTTAAGTTGATGACAGGCTCTTTGACATATCAGTGGCGCACTTCGAATTAAGTACTAAAGGACTATATTTCACAGCGATCACGTGTGACGATTCCCGATATAATTTTTAAAAGGCTTTGGAAAACAGCAAATAACTCTGACTTAATAAATGCCTCACGAAATATATCACCCGACCTGGTTACTCTGATACATAGCATTAAATATTACCATCATGCAAATATCTGACCTTTACAATAATAAAATAGTGCTACAAAAAAACAGAGTGAAATAATTCTGTCATACAATCCCACAGTAGATTACAAAAATAGGCCAAAATGTTATAACGTCTGCCACCACATGCAGAAAAAAGCCTGCGATTCTAACATATGCTCAGGTGAATTGAGTCCTCGGGCTCCAATCTGCCTTTTCCAGATCTCAAAGACAAATTGAAGGGGCCATCTCTCTCATTAAAAAGTCTAAATAACCGCCATATGCATTGCTATTATTAGAGGGGTAACAGAACACTTCCCATTTTCAAAGTTAAATTACCAAGTATAACCTTAATTGGAGAGAAGCGTTGTTTAGTGGATGGCATCAAGAGGACACAGAGAAGATAATTCAACAGATGGCTTAGTCTTATGACTTGTGTTAACACCTTCGATGTTTAATGAAGTGATAATTGCTTTTCTAATATATAATGGGACTACCAGAATACCAGCAGTAATGCAAACAGATTAACGCACTGAAGACAGATAAACACACATGGTATTCAATGTCACTGTTAAGTAGCATGAAAAACAAAACAAGGTGGGGGACACAAAGAGCGGTCACACTGAGAAGCACATAAACAATAAGGCTGAAGTTTCTATTCACTTCAAGCGGCATTCTGGCCTCAAACGCTCGGGAGATTAGACCGAGCACAAGATGACATGAGACGAGGAAAAAAAAACAAAAAAAAACAAGGGGCGAAGGGACTCCTTTATCCTTGTCTGCTAACATCTCAAAGGATCGGGAAGTCATGTTGATCATTCAAACTAAAGGAGGATGGTGCATTAAGGTTGATGAGGTACAAAAGAAGTAAAAACGTAGTATGTTAATAGGTTTACCCTGAAGACCTGCCTAAGTGGCCATAAGAATGAAAAAAATATTTTAATGCGCATTCTTTACATCTATGAGATTCTGTCAACAATACAATAACATGATGCCACACACACACAAAAACATTTCCATATTCCCATAAAATATACATTTTAAGCCCTCTTATATTTTTCATATCGCAGGCAATTCTGTTGGAAAAATAACTAGGTTGACAAACAGCATTTACCTTTGAATGCCGTCTCAGGAAAAAGAAGAAAAGTCCATTGTTAACAGTCCAGCTAACTCCAGCTCACTCCAACAGATACTGAAAATGTAGATAACATAGAAATATAAACAAAGGCTTTGAAGTCACCAACCCAAATTTTCTGATTTCGCTCCTTTTTTTGCGTGTTGTTTCTGAAATAGGCTTTTTATGCTATAACTGAAAGGCAGTTATCTTGACTCCAATAACTGGCACTATATTAAATAAATAGCTCAGAATATGTCTTTCAAGCAATTGATAAAAGAACTCAAACCATGGTCATCAATGCATTATATACTTTTAATTCAACACTGGGGAGAAAAAAAAAAACATTTAGCTTTTAGGTCATTTTCTTTGGTCGATGGTCAGTATGAAATGTTTTATTATTTTAAATATTTATATATTTACATACATAAAAACTGAATTAATTTCATTCAAATAGGATGATTTCAAATGCTATGAGTTTAAAGTGCATGACAGGGTAGATTCACTATTAACATTGCAGCTGCAAAGTGCACAAATTATTTATACTTTACACCGAGATCCTAAAATACATCTCTGTAAAATAGTGATATTTCTATCATTGTCTTTTCTTATGCCAGTCTCAGAGTAATGCCACCTGTGCAAACTGCGGTTTATTAAATTAAGTGCTTTTTAAGGTCAATATACTTTCCTAATAGCTTGTCACTTTTTATCACCATGGGTTTAGCTGTACCTTGATCCCCCCCATTCAGTAATTGTGCTCAACTCTGTCAGAGCTAATAGGCTCACCCTGTAATGTTTTTCAAATTTCAGCGTAGACCGAGCAAGTAATGCTTTGCATGCTTAAAATCCATTTCCATAAGTAAGTGCAATTTCCGTACAGTTTGTTGCTGTTTAATGAAGTGAAATCTTGTTTGTATTCATCCCCATTTCACAAGAAAAGCCACTGGAGCATAAGTGTCAGAATTAAAACAAATTAAAATTAAAGCTCCCGCTATCTTCAACCGTACACAACTCCACTATTCAACTGAAACACAAGCCTTTGCATTAAATGCATTAGGAAAATTTAAAGACCTGCTTTCCACTTTTTAAATGCAACCGGTACTTTTATTATTATTCTATTATCGGAACTATTTAAGCTGCTTTAATGATGGAACATGCAAATGGCGTGGAGTAGAGAAAATGGCTAACATTTATTTATCCTGGCTGTTCCCATGTCTTGTTGGTGCCATTAGAACAGCTCGCTGCATCCCATTCGCTCCCATTATCTCAGCTATCAGCGAAGCCCAACCAGATTCAAGCAGGGCCATAAATACTTCCCCTGGACCACATACGGCTTCCACATCATCTCCCAGGCACAGCTTAATGACAGGGAAAAAACACAATGGGTTTTTGCTCTCTTTTCCACCCTTCCTTCTCGTGCATTTCATATCGATGGCAAAAAATATGTACAGAGGCAGCAACAAAGTTACATGTAGTTAAAAAGGTACATTAAACCATCATTTCCAAATTCTCTGACATGATTGATGGATGTAATCATGGTGCCCTAATGCACAATTCAGGCATCTATGTTTTACAGCACCAGGGTAACAGACCAGAAGGTACATAGGGATTGAAACAGCACTGGAGGAAAAAAAAAAAGAGAGAGAGAGAGAGAGAGAGAGGAGCGAGGGGAACTGCTGGCATCAACAAAGCAGAGCTGGGCATACATGATGCTTAAAATGGTGAATCTAGGAGTGTGGATTCCTTCATTATAGTTAATGAATCCAAGCAAACGATATTTGATGTGTTAAATGTCTGCTAGACAATTAGACATCACAATGAGCCTCATTAGAGCTCACTGGAAGATGGAATTACAAAAGCACTCAGGTACAGCTCTCCACTGGAGGTCAAATAAATGGTCAATGAAAGGGCATTGTTTAACAGGTCATTAATGAGATGAGAAAGTAAAAAAGTGGTCACTGTTTACCAGTTTTGGTAACCAAAGGTAGCAACACTATAAACTCAATCCTTTCATTATATTGTTAATGAAAGTCATCTGCTTTTAAGTAGCCTGGTGTAGCTCATCCAGTTAACAGGTTACTTTAAGAATTTCTCTATACCCTTTACAGCGCAATAAAACCTTACTAAACTCATCTTTAGAATTAGAAGTAACGATTCGCGAATGATCACTAAGAAGGGTTTGCAAAAATGGGGGCGATTGAGTTTTATTTTGACAGTTCACTCGCGCAGTGAATCGTCTTCACGTGGTTTCTCAACGCGAAAGAACAGCGTAGATTATGATAGTTGTATTCAAACTATTATAGCGGCATGTCAGCAAAGAAGCAGTTCTACCGCGCTTGCAGCTTGAACGAACACGCCCTGGTTTTGAGGTAGGCCTATGTCTGTATATCATGGTATCAACTATCAAAAATATAGGCTAAAGGGTGAAGTCGGGGAAATGGGACGCGTTTTTCATCAAGGACTTACATTCAGTGCACTACCAAACATATAAACGTACGTTTTCATTTATCAACCATAGTGTTTCCTCCAATGTTTACATCAATCAATCGGCAACCACCATACATTGTTGCTCTCCATGTTAGAAGAAGAAACCGTAAATAAGTAAACTTGCCTGAATCGGCACCGTTTCCTACCAAGAATCGTTCTGCGCCACGGTGCGATGCAAGATGATCAAACGCGTTTACCTCAACGGCGCTCCGTTTGTCAGACAGTCTGATTCACTGGATTTACGATTCATTCCAATTAATTTGTGATTCATTCTAATGAATCGGTTAATCCAAAATATCAGAATTGTTCTATTGAATCGCTTCTTGCTAAGTGAGAACTCTTGTATGCAG
The DNA here is from genome assembly GCA_032361065.1 of Enteromius trimaculatus. Classification (NCBI taxonomy): domain Eukaryota; kingdom Metazoa; phylum Chordata; class Actinopteri; order Cypriniformes; family Cyprinidae; genus Enteromius; species Enteromius trimaculatus. Next base: position 13,151,875 of record JAUMHP010000063.1, read on the forward strand.
CGCTTGGGTTCATTCATTCGAACTTTGTAAACAAACAATAATAAAAAAAAAAAAACAATTTTTGGTTTAGACATGGTTATACAAATTTTTGCTTTGTTTTATTTTGATCATGTGCTTTTATCACTGTTAACTACACAAACTATTTAATTCTAAAGTAAGTAAAATTTATTTATATATTATAGCACTTTTCACAGACAAAGTGCTTCACAATAATACCTGCAAAACAATTCAAACATACATGCAATCAAATATACAATACAAAAATCTATTGTTTTTATGCTTGCAAACGTGCAGTTCTGATTAGATTATTATTCTCTCTCTCTCTCTCTCTCTCTCTCTCTCTCTCTCTCTCTATATATATATATATATAAAATTAAAAAAAAACTTGTCAGTCTACAGTTTTAAATTAGCTTCCCCATCATTTCGGTTTACCAAATTCACTAAGAAAAACATTTTATTGTTACTAATGGATTATGGGAGAAGGTTCAGGAAACACTTAAGCTTTGTAATGACAGGATTTGGGGGATTGGCTAAGATAGATGCCGTACATACGCACTCAGTGCAGGAAACACTTTCATTAGATAGGGGTGAAGAAATAGGGAAGGAGACGTGCACCTTGACCTTTTTACGGATTATTTGGCCCCTTGTGCACTGCAGGGGAAAATACATGGCAACACACTGGGGTCCTGCATTAATTCGCCTCCCGTTGCAGGTGACACTCGTAGATGTGTTCAAAACACACCAGTAGAACAAAACAAAGTAATCGTTGGTGCATCTCAAAGCTTTCCATCAATCCACATTTGTTTTGCGGGGAAAAGCTTGCACTATGACTCCCATGTGTGCGAGTGTCACAGGTCTGAAAGATGCTCAATGACAAGTCTGAGCTTGTCACTCAAGCAGTGCTGTGGCACAGTGTCATGTGTTTGTTTGGGTAATGCTTGAGAGGCGTATCTAACGCCACCCTCTAAAATGCGTTCAGGTGTTGAGGACTGTACACATTAAGACCACGAGCCTTCCTCTTCCTCAACCCAAAGACCCTGACACAGAGGACAAAGTGTGTGCCTCATTTCCTGCTCCTAATCAATGTTTACACCCATTGGCGTGGCGACAAGCGCGTAGGGGTGCATATAAATCACCAGCTGACGGCGCTGTGCAAAGCATCAAGAGATCTGGCGCTTCGCTTTTCCTCTCTCTCGCCCCTTTTTACTGCTTATCTGTTTCACTGGTGACTCTCTCTCTCTCTCTAATGGGTGCAGTGGAATTACAGCTAATTACGGATGTAAATGGACCCGAAGAGTGACAAAGAGCCTGCTTGTAATTCCACTCTAAATTGTCTCTTACCTCAGCAGAAAATTTATCACAGGAGACAATGTCAACTTTTACAGGGAAGGGCTATTTGCATTTGTGCATTCATTAGCGGGGCATGATCACAGGGCTGGCAGTAATGGCAGGAGAAATGCTGCCCACCCGCTCCCCACCAAGGCACCTGATAGGGGATAATCTGATAAGTTCCCCCTCAACAGACTCAAAGGGAGCAGGAGGATATTATGGGATGGGCGGAGAGGGATCTGACACAAATGCCTGATGTTCTGACAGCCTCTGAAAGCCAAAGCGAAGCACTGTGTAATCACATTCCATTTTACATGGCAAAAGACCAGTGAGCACAGCGCCACACAGACAGACACAGAGCGCAGTCAAACCCGGATCCGAGAGCCGCGCGGAGTAAAGATGCTCCCTACCGCGTTGACTGGTGCGACAGGGAACCTTGTTGTGATTTATGTTGCTTTAGATATGACTGCTACTTACGCAGTAGCAAGACATCGATCTGACAAAGCAAAGCAAACAATAAAGAGGGAAGGAAGATGATGTGCTTAGTGAAGTGAAGAAATGGAAAGTGTACCTATAAGAGCTAATTATCTGCACACATAATTCTTCAGGTTAAGACAGGGGGCTTGAATGCAGGCCAGCAGGCTTGACTTCTGGGAGATGACTGTGTCAAAGGGCGGGAATGAAAGAGGGGGGAACCAACCAGACAAAAATGCATTACGGCAGAAAGATACATTTATACCACCCCACAGACTGTCATCTAAATCACAGTTGTCTGGAAACATATACATGGCTCTCAGATTTTCTTGTGATCTCATGAGGCCTGTTGTTTTCCAAAGAGACCAACGAGTTCTACATTTTATCAGCTCAAGCATTCCCCAGGAAGCTAAACATGTGACCTTGGCATTGCTAGCGCTACGCTAATTGTGAATTGACAGGTGTGCACTACAGTTACAAAGTTTAGCTGTAGAAGGTTACAATAAGTTAACCTTAATTCCAAATAAACAATCTGTAATAAATTAAAAGAGGCTTTGAAATAAGAGAGCCGGTGGTAATAAAAACCTGCCGCAGGAACTTGCAACTTTTACAGCACTCTATAACAATCATTGAATGGGTTCACAACCCACAGTATGAATACAGATAACCCAATACAACCCAACCTCCAAAGGCAGTGCAAAAAAAAAAAAAGACATTATTTGCTATGATTATATCATATCTTTTGGATTCATTCCTTGCTATAACTGTTGGAGATTTTAATTAGATGTACACTCTGGGCGGTTAGCATTGTGTCGTTAATAACAGCATATAAAAGCAATAGAAGACAACCGCTGACACTTTTAATAGTCGGAGAAACAAGATGCAGTATGCAGTGGTGCCAGGAACAGCTCTATACTTCATCAGAGCAAGATTACATCAAAAACTTAGCCATTAGCACTGAGTTACACAGCACAGCATAGAGGAGTTACAAGGTCAATGGATGATTACTAGATTCTGTCAGGATGTTAAATAACAGGTGCTTTACATAATGACATCACCTTAGAACCATGAAAGAGTCACTTACAGTCTTACATGTAGTTCAGCATAACTCTGATAGCATCATTTTTAAATCCATGCTCTAACTCAAACTCTAACTCACTGAGTGGTTGAGGGGGGAGATGTTAGCTTGCCTATTACATAGAATGTTAGTTTTCTTGCACTTGTATAAATTCATGATTTACATAAATCATACATTCTGAGAACTCTGTATGCCCACATTAACAAGGACTTGCATTCTGGGAAAAGATCCAGTTGAACATTGGCAGCAAGTTTACATGTCCTGGCACTACAGAAGAGTGCTAAACAGTTCCCAACTCACAAATGCACCACGATTTCTGTCATCTTTTTTTTATACAAATAATTTTTAAATGATAATTAAATCAAAATGTTCATTAAAAAGCTTTTAGAATCTATATATACAGTACAATTATAATTGATTTATTTATAACTGCAAGTTGCAACATTTTATACAATGTATACAATAAGTGATGCATTTGAAAGCAGTCAGTTATACTCATCAAGGTGGCGTTTATTTTATTACAAATACTGTGAAAAAAGTAATTTTGTCAATTATTATTGCACTTTAATAAAACAGTTTTCTGTTTTAATATATATTAAATGCAAATGGCAAAGCTGAAATTTCAGAAGCTATTACTCCAGTCTTCAATGTTACATGATACTTCTAAAATCATTCTAATATGCAAATTCTGTGCCTTTTCATTAACAAAGTACAAAAAAAGAAACAGTTGAGTTGCTTTTTTTCTTTTTTTGAAATGATTTTTTTCCGAGTTCTTTGATGAATAAAAATTCAGGAGGGCAACATTTATTTGAAAGAAATAGGAACTTTTATTTAGGATAGATCAAGATAGATAGATAGATAGATAGATAGATAGATAGATAGATAGATAGATAGATAGATAGATAGATAGATAGATAGAT
>JAUMHP010000063.1:13166251-13193789 GCA_032361065.1 Enteromius trimaculatus
TGGCAGCATCATGCTGTGGGGGTGTTTTTCAGCTGCAGGGACAGGACGACTGGTTGCAATCAAGGGAAAGATGAATGTGGCCAAGTACAGGGATATCCTGGACCAAAACCATCTCCAGAGTGCTCAGGACCTCAGACTGGCCCGAAGGTTTAAATTCCAACAAGACAATGACCCTAAGCACACAGCTAAAGTAATGAAGGAGTGGCTTCACAACAACTCTGTGACTGTTCTTGAATGACTCAGCCAGAGCCCTGACTTAAACCCAACTGAGTATCTCTGGAGAGACCTAAAAATGGCTGTCCACCAATGTTTACCATCCAACCTGACATATAATATTAATATTAATAAATATTAACCTGACATATTATAATCAAAAAATAAAATCTAACTCAAAATATTAATAAGTACTATAATAGCATATAAAAAATACTAAAATAACACTAAAAATGAGGTCAAAAACTTTTAAGCTCTCAAAAAGGACATAAAGTTAGTGTGAAATTAATTGCCGTTCAGTCTTCTGAGGAGACACAGTCACTTGTTTTTCATATAAGCCATACATCACCTTCAAATCAAACCAAAACCAATTATCAACTCATTCAGACTACATTAAATATGGCAACGAGAACTGTCAATCAATGTGAAACATCACTGGTTTTTGTGTTTAATGTGACCAAACATCATTTGAGCATTTGGATCGCCGTTTTGATGCAGTGTGTGTACACATGCCTTGATCAATGTTCTGATTTGATTTAAAAGTCTTGAATTTGGAAAAAAAAAATACAAAAAGTATTTTTTGGAGCGTAAGAGTCTTGGACCCACTGACTTTTCCTACTACATAGGGGTGAGCAAATAATGCCAAAATGCTCATATTTGGGGGTGAATTCTCCCTTCAAATGTGTGTATTTGACCATAGGATTATGAATAGTAATGCAGCACTTTTATGAGCTATCCAATGCTGACTCATCACACTGAGCTACAAACCAGCCCTCACAATGAAGCCCCTTTTGACTTTGTGTAAAGGCTGAATGTATTCATTCTGTAAATCCTGGCATGAAGTCTAGCAGACTGCTGGGCTCTCTATTGCAATCTAATTGTGAGCACGTCTTCTTTTCTGCAGTAAACATAAGTGCAATTCTCCACTCCCTATGGGAGACTGCAGGAAGATGGGTAGCACACAGCACCCACTCTGTGTCGGGCATTTTAAAAACATGCAAAGTAATTCACGACGGCATTCCGAAAACGCGAGCTCATTAACAGATGTAACGCAGTCAAGAGTTAAGACAGTGTTTCGGCAGAGACTATATGGTTTGTAGAGCTGCTGCGGAATAAAAACAAAATTACACAAATGAGCCGGGCCTGGCAATGTGAAAAACATACAAAATACATCAATGTAAATTCAATTTATGCAAATCGAGCAAATAGAGCAAAACTGAATAATAATCTACTGTACTGAGCACGAGTCTAACTAAATTATTCAAAAACAAGAAAATAATTTGCCTGTTAGGATAAGAGGATTAAAAAAAAGCAATATCTGATAATACAGACCAATAATAAGAGTATCATCATCCTCATTCTAGCCGTTCTTTAAATTATTCCTGGTAATTAGTTTAACCCGCCACAAAGTCAGGCTTAAAGACGTCTGGCGATATTTTGTGGTGTTTCATTCCAATTATTTATTCTTTACACAAGTCTCAAAAACAAGTTATCCCGCCTCCAGGAAGGAGATATTCTCAAACGATAGATCAATCCATTCATTTTACCATGTCAAGTCGTAACAGCCCGAGACAACATACAAATTGAGATCATAGCGAAGGGCTACTACTGCAGCCAAGTGTGGACTGCTGGGTTCCAGGGGTGATTGAGAGCATGTTTGAATGCTCAGGGCCAAACTCAAACAGCACTGTTACACTGACAAGGTCAATTCAGTGGAAGAATTCCCTCACCTCCCCCTTCTTCATACAGCTGTGCTCTTCTGGTCGCTTTGGCCAATGGCGACTTCAATATTGATTATTGTTAAGAAAACTGCTACTCAAGGAACACAATCATAAAGATAAATGATATTGTGCTCAATGCCGAGTGCAAAGACTTTAGGGGGGAGAAAAACAATGGCCAAAAACCATGAAAAACAAACATTAAAATGGTGAGACTTCCCGAATCACACAAGATTAGTGCAAAACTCGCAAGCCAAATTGTACGTTCCTCCCCTATATGCCAAAGTACGCTAAATTGCATAGGTACTTATCACGTCCCATCAGCTAACCAAACATGACTCTCCCCTTGTTTGTGAATTTCCATTTTCGAACCAAACCTACACAATAAAAATCCTCACTCATCCATAAACCTAATCTTTCCTTTCCTCATTGCATTTTAATGAAACGGTGGTGCTTCTAAGCCTTTAATTCTTTTCATTTGTTATGTTTGGACAACTCATTAGCTGTCATTTGTTATCATTAGCCTCAAGTTTTAAGCCTTCTCCCCCTAGAAATAATGCAGTATTTTACTGAGCAACAGCTTCTCTATTCTATAAGCTGACAAATGAAGAGTATCAGTAAAGAAAAAAAAAACAGGCACCATATTGCAAAAAGTGAGCTATAGCTTTTAATTTAATCAATTTCTCTAACATCTGTGTTTTAAAACTTTATTCTTAATAAGGTTCACCCAAACGCAAGACAGTTGTTGGATCATAACCGGGGTCATCGTTCTACGAATAGACAGTCCTCCGTCCACATCTCCAATTTTAAGGTAAGCAGTGTGTCTGATTCATTGTGTCCGACAGAAGACGTGATTGATAGTTTCCTTAATCTATTCACGATGGTAATCGAGCCCCTGTGTGTAACCTTGCATAAAAATGCAAATGAACACAAGAGAAACTGCATAAAATACAGTGGGCTGCCCAATGCAAAGATCCTTGGGTTGAGGGTGTGCATATATAGATATATAGATATATATTGGTCTGGAGCACATGCATTACAATGAAAGGTGAGGCCATTTAGAGGTCTAATGAATTTAAGTGACAGTCAATTCATAAAAAACTTTTTATAAAAGACTTTGGAGTACATTTGTGCTAGGCCATGAAGTTGTTCCTATTTGCAAGTCTTACACAAAGCCTTAGAAGTCAAGTCTGGTCAGTGTTTACTGTAAGTTTTGAGGTTCTCCTGTACACAAAATACGCACAAGAACAGTAAAAGAAAATATTTAACAATAGAAAAAGTTACATTACAAGCCAAAGGAGGGAAACTGAATGGATTAGTCAGAAAACACTGCAACATTTAAATGTACATTAAGAGGGAGAATAAAAAACAATATTAAACAGACAAGTGTCCTTCACATATTAAGAGACAAACTGCTCTGTCAAGAAGTGCATGGACAGTTTCATTCAACACTGGATAATCACTAAATAAAAGACTATTTGTAACTAAATCTATTTACTTTATGGAAGCAGTAATCTTAATGAAAAGCTGGTCAAAGTCTCTCAAGTGAATGTTACTCTTTCTCTGGTTCTCCACATTGCCTACATTGTCTTAAAAATGGTTAATTATCCTATGTAAAAGTATGTACATATTTAGCATATTTCTAAAAGTTTATATGATTGAGCGCGTCTGGATTGCTGAGGCATTTTGCTCATTAGGATTTTTTTTCCTTACCGCATAAATAAAGTTGATTAATTAGCGAGTCAAAATTACAGAGGATGATCAATGTAGAATACATCACTGTCACGGGAGTCACTGAATTTTTCATTTACAACGCAAGCATTCTAATTGCCGTGCTAGTTACTTCATAACATTTCCAGCAAGACTACAAAGGCATAGTTTAGTGTACTGATCAGCTTTGCCTTGTCATGTCAATGATGAGATCAAAATCAGTTTCCCTAAAAAAGTGGCTTGACTTTGAAACTGTAAAGGTGGCAGATCAGACACTCAATGCATTATTTTAAATAACCAAACATTTAGCTCTGTTGGAAAATAAAGTCAGGCAGTTTCACATGTCAGAATGAAAAGATTTTAAGATCACCTTTCATAATAAGCATTAAATGATCATTTAACTCTACATTTAGGTTTTCTTAAAAGGGAAATGTATGTATATAGGCTGATGTCTCTGATTTGTATTTTCTTCTTAAAGTGGCTTTACTTTGCCATCTGGGCTCCATTAGCAGCTCCCGTGGGAGAAGTAATGAAAGACAGTAATCACTCATAAGCAATTTACTTTCTGAATGTTTGTACTTGCAGGAAACAATATGTCGCGAAGTTTAAAAACTAATGAGTGAGACGTTCAGAGACTGACATTCCCTGTAGACATATTAAACAATGATCACAATAATAGGAGAAGATAATTTACTCGCTCGATTTTGACTCCTAAATGTCACGTTGCTGTTGTTCTGCTAGCAACATGTGTTCCACATGCAACTACTCGACTTCAAAATAGAGCGTCATGTAAACTGTGTAAGAAGTATCAGGAGGGAAAATATTATATTTTTGGAAGTTACCATAATAATGTATTACAGTTTTAAAACAATGACTACAGACTTAGACGGGTTTTTTGAGGGGAGGACCTTAGGTTGCATATTTTCAGTTATGATAGTTTCTTATCAAGCTGCCATGGTTGGTAAACTTCAGTTCTTAGTTAATAGCTCAGTAGATCTTTTAATCAAACATTATTACGAGCTTTATTCGAGAAAACCGTTTTGTCATTATGCACAATAAAACATTGTTTTAAAAGTTATTGAGACAGGATTCATTCAAAATATTAAGCAACTCAACAATTTTCAACAGATAATCATAAGAAATGTTTAGTAAGCTGGCAATCAGCATATTAGAAGCATATCTGAAAGATAAAGCGAAAATTCAGCTTTGCATCACAGAAATAAATAACATATATTAAAATATATTAACATAGGAAAATAATTAATATTTTAAATTGTACTAATATTTAACTGTAATATTGTTTTACTGTATTTGCATACTCAATGAGCAAAATAGACGTATTTTGAAAACAAAAATAACACTGAAGAAAACTGGTGTAACAACCATTTTTTCCCTAGGAATTGCTGGTCAATTTCACAAACAATTAGAGCAAGTAAAGCATTGAATTAAACAAAAATTTTCGAATTAGAAAAAAACTGAAATAGTATTTTCTTGTCAAATATACTCCAATAGTCCTTTTTATTCAAATCTTTGAAACATCATTTTTACATTGTACTTCTGAACAGCACATCAATAGTTCTTGAATCTGCGTAACTGAGACCACATTAAAAAGAATACAGGGAAAGTTTTTACTAATCCACCAAAAACTTTAAGAAGATTTAGACTGATATCTTCTAAATGTGATTTCATAAAAGTTTAACTCCTAAAGGTGTGTAGGGAATGAATATGTGGGGGAGGTTGTGTGCGTGTGTGTGTTGTGGTGCTGTCATTGCATTGAGGTGGAGGTAAAGTGGTCTGTGGCAGCTCACTGTGACCAGTTCCTAGTGGTCAGTGGTCCAAATCCAAGAGACTAGATTGAATTTATTGCTACTGGGCTAAAGGTAACAAATACATGCAATATAAAGAGGTAGATGGTGCTATTATTCCTAGATGGATTTTGAGCCCATCTCAAAAAAGCAATCAAATGGAATAGATTGATACTGTGAGCAATATCATTATATCATCATATTTTAAGTGAACATCAGCACCATAGTGGAATACGACTGGGTGCACTTTAATTCTGTACGATGTAAAGGATTTAAGGCCTATGAACAATTTATTCAACCCATATATTACAAGTTGGGCCAGTGCATTGTGCATTTTGGCAGTCTTATTTGTTCTTTACAGAATTTTAACATGTTCATGCATTAATCTGCATCACCTATTTGATGTTCAGGCAATTCTGCATGTGAATGTGGAAATATCTTCATCAGCTGAGGCAGTCAATGGGATGCCACGAAGGTCCAGAGGAAAGGTTACAGGAGGTCATGTAGAACGACTTTCTGTGACAGCGGCCTTAGATCCCCCCCTCCTCTCTAGACACAGCCACGCTAAACAATAGCCAGCGAGGAAATTAAACACAAACAAAGTCCCCGTGGCAACTCCAGCGTCACCACAGCAGATCCCCTCATCACCACGGATACTGAAACATCAAAGAAGATGACCTCACACTCAGACATCAACACAGCCTTGTTATACAGTTACAATGGACCACAGGAGAACAATGACTTTTAAGGTATTGAATGTGTTGTAAAGGTGGACTGAAAAGAGCTAATTAATAAAGCAAATATATGAATACACAAAATAAACGCACAAAAATCTTTCACTAAATAAATAAATAAAACAAAATGCAAATATGCACTGCAGATACTGCTAATAAGCAACATGCAAAAAATCTTTTACTATAAATAAATGTAAAAAATTTAATTAATGCAAATATTTATTCCTGGGAATTATGATGTACTAAATTTGTTGTAAAGGTGCTTGAAAATATTGTAATTCATAAATATGTATGTTTATATACATACGGTAATAAGCAACATTCTGGCTAATTAAAATAAATATGTAAATATTTTTTTCTTTTTTTTTTTCTTACAACTATAATGTAATAACTAAGTATGGTGGTAAAGTGGTTGTATGCATATATATAAATACGCATATGCAAACACATATACTTAAAGTTCTGGGAATCAGAAGACTTATGAAAACAGACAAACCAACTAGCTAAGTAACTGATTTTTAAATTGAAATAATAAGTTTTCATTAAAAGAGTAAATACATAGATTTACAAAACATAGATTACATAGATTTGTAAAGCAACATTTATTTTAAGTTCTAAAATAGTTGGCTTTTATAATAAACCTATACGATAATAAATATGTTTTATCTTAAATCTCTATAGCAGAAAAGAATACATATAAAACAATAAATATTTGCATTTTTATAGGTGTTAATAGATTTATAATGTTCAGTTGTCTGAGGCCTGGAGGCATGAATCAGTGACATTTCAAATAACTGTTGTTACAGGCGTAATCTCCAAGGGAAAATGGTGCAAAAGCAGAGAGAAGATTTAAGTAAATGACTGTGTCAGCCTCTATTTATTTGTGACATGACTGCCGGAGGCAGAGCCTGAGGGTAACCATTAGGACTTGGACCATAAAGGAGTCAAATGCAGAGCTATTGCTGAAAAGTTAGTATGTAATGCAGCAACTTATCAGCAAAGTGTTCCCTGTGGAGAAATAGAGAGAAAGTGGGAGAGCGAGGGAGGCATTATGGGAAATGAATGCCATGCACTAGCACCTTAGGCCAAATGCATCCACTCTATTAGAGTTATTATCCAAAGCCAAGAGGATCATACAGAAATGGTCGGTCAGTGTCACCGCGAGACAAATAATCTTAACCGTAATAGGTTATAGATTATAACTTTAAATTTGAAATGTTAAACATCTGCATAAAATAATAAAGTCTCAATTCATACCCCCAGAGTTCATATCGGTCCGAGAGGACGCTCAATACAATTTATCACGGCAATTTAATTATAACAACATTGCACTTATGATAATTACATTTATTTACAAGAACATGCAGAGCACGGCGTTCCTTCGGAAAAATAATTTGCGTTCCATATATTTAGATCTATTAAAATTTTGTGTGTTTTACCGTGACACCACCGGGGAGATGTAAGTGAAGATGAAACGCGAGCCCGAATTAATTAAATGACACTAATGCGGCACGGAATAGAGGACGCGGGGTCGAAACAGTTTGTAAGGTCTGCTAGACAACTGGCGCAAGTCCCTGCGGGGAGGAGATTATGATGGGTTCGGTGTCACTCAAACCGGGAGAACACAATAACTTCTCTAAACAGAGGAGAATGCAGCCTGAGGCAGGACAGCCTCTGCCACTGCCTCTTCCTCAGAGGGGACCGCAGCAACCCTGGCCCTTACAAAGAATGCCTGTAATCTGCAGGTTGGCTGGGGGTGATGCCGGGCCCGGGCTCTGCTCTGCAGCAGGCCTGCCGCTATTGTCGGCGAGCCTCAAAGATGCAGGCTGGGAGGGATTCGGGGGGTACGGGCCTTCAGGGGGAAGGGGAAGATGTCGGGAGGACCTTGTGAAAGCATTGTCTGTGCATTACAATTGCACTTTTTCTAATCCTTTGTGCACTCCTGTTGACAGTGGATATTAAGTAAGCAGTCGGACATGGAAAGGATATGACACCCTCTTCTGTCTTGAGGCCAAGAGAAGAAGAAGGCCGCCCGGTTACTCACTGCAGATAGAGTGAGGGCGCAAAAAGGCGTTTGAGGAGATTATGCTAAAAGAGCGACCGGGTGAAAGGGGTGGAGCAGAGGCCCGAACAAAGACTGAAGAGAAATCTATGGTTGGCATGTAAATGAGCAAGCGAAAGAGACAGAGAGAGAGAGATACTGGGTTCAAAACAAGAGAAAGAAAGAGCCGAGACTTTTTCTATCATGGCAGACACTTTTTCTAGCTCCTCAAACAGATGCTGAAGCAGATGGTAGCGAATTAACAGAAAATGAGAGAAGAAGAAATGAGAAAGCTCATAACTGGTCCAGGGAGGCAAAACATTAAAAAATAAAGATTAAAGTGTGTGTATGTGCTTCAGAGATGAAGAGAGCGAGTCAGTGAATACAGTAGGTGATCATGCCCATATTTGCGCGTGCGTGTGTGTGTGTGTGGGAACAAAGCAGGAGGTGGGCTTGTCCTGTTAAAACAGCAGCTCAGCTTGGGAAGAAAAGAGAATGGGTGGAGGAGCAGTGCTCGGAGCTACAGCGTGCAATAATAATCAGAGGCATGAAATTACAAGGGTGATATTTGTGGGACCCTAGGGTGTGGTGTACGGACTCTCCTGGAGCTCACCTGGGTCTCTCATCACACACTCCATACTGACCCGCCATCATTAATAATCAGAGGAGCAGTGCTCCCACATTGCATGAACTCTGGCCATATTTACATCAGCGACCCCGTTTTTGCCAGCGACGTAGCTTTAGTGGACCGATACTGGCAAACACAAGTCGTGAGATCATATGACAGTGGGAGGTATGTGTTATTTATTTTTTAATCAACATTTATATGGCATGGACCAATAGAACTAGCAGCGAAGCATGAAAATCAATCATCAACTAGGCTCAATTAAAGAGTTTATGGCAGAGACTAGCTGCCAATACCTGTACCAGTGTGTTTTTAGTCTAAAAGATGAGAAGAGAATTGAAAAGTCACAAAAATAAACAATTTGATGTACTGGAATTTTAATGAACATTATCATACATACATAAACTATTCAAACAAACTTGCATTGGTTGATTTACTTATGAAATTGAGTAATGCTGAGGTTTTCTGTGCAAGCATCAAAATGACCTGCAAAAACAGAATTGTTTTCAAACAGGTTTCCCTAAACACATTCCTCATCTGCCATTGGTCAAACAAACAGCCCCACCACAAACACACCATTGGCTCAGCCACTGTTGCTATGCCAAGCTGGTCAGGAATTTTTATACAAACAATCATTGTTTTTTGTCACCAGCACTTTTGAGAGGACTCCATTCATGCATGTCTGTCTTAGTTGCATATTAAACTGGGATATGTATTCTAAAATAAAAATGTATGACACACCTTTAAAATAATACCTGCATGAACTACTTAAAAGACAAGCTCTTAGATTGCAGCTCTGACGACATTCAGATGAAATTGCCCTAAAGTCAATGGTTCCATTCTCAACAGGGACCTCGATCTTTCCATCTCTCTGGTGAAAGTTACAGACCAGGGTGTTGTCAGGGTAAAACTGATAATAACAGGCACAGAGTGCTCTCCTCCCGCTCAGAACAACCCCATATTTTCACCCCTAAATGGCCTAATGACAGACTGAAGGGCCACTGTCGGTTCTGCTCTGACAATGTGCTGAGTGGACATAATCAGCTATTGGCCAACAGACCTTTCTCTTTGGCACAGAACATCGGCTTTGGTTGATTGCAGGAACTCTGCCTTTTGTTTCATGCTACCCATTTACTCCATAATGACATAAATTTTTAATTAGCATGTTGAATATATTTTATAGAATATATATAGCCTATATATATTTTAGTTTAATATTTAGCTTTTTTTTTAACTCACTTTAAACATGTATGACTTTCTTTTTGTTGTACACTAAAAATATTACACTAAAAGAACCATTTTGAAAAACATTTTTTTAAAAAACTAAAGAATCTTTTTTTTTACTATACAGAACATTTTCTGCAATTGAAATGTTCCACTGATGTTCAAGGTTCTTCATAGAACAACTGATGCCTTAATATACATACATACACAACGCATCGACTTAAATGTGAAATTTGGTTGAAGAACTGAAATAAAGCTATATTCCATTAACTTTTTTTTTAAAAATTCAATATAAAAATAACGATATAATTAATAATTTAAATAATTAATTGGTCACAGTTAATGGGGACTAAGGCTGTCAATATTCAAAAGTGATACAGAAGCACTATACAGGTGATACATGGCATAAATGATCAATTTTAATCTTCTAAAGCTGTTAAATGGCTTTTGAGTTAGATCTTTTTAACTAATAATTATTATACAAATCTGATTCAGTTCTCACTGACTCAATGTTCCAATTGCATAATTCCGTTATTCAGTGAATAATGACATAATATTGGTCGGGTTGACTTGAAAAGACTTGGAATATTATACATAAGGCATGGAATGCTTAAATGAAAATGGTTCTTTTGCATACTTTTTGATACTTGAAAGATCCAGTCCCATACAACTACATGAAAATCAACCAGTACCACAAAAGTCCTTCATTTTTAAAACAACATGACGGTGAAAAAATGATGACAGAATTCTCCCTAAATGTTTCTATACAAGTCTAAGATTTTATAGCTTTGCACATATGAGGTGTAGTACGATATAACCACGTTTTTGCATTAAAATATCATAAAAGCTTACCATTTTGCCCCTGATCTTGTGGGCCTCACAACAATGGCTCCCTCCAGTTTGGAAATACAAGCAGGCTCATTGGAGACCTGCAGATTAAGTGCATATTATAGCGACCATCTTATCAGGCCGACAATGCATTCCTGGAGGCCGGCGATTTTCCCGGGATTAATGCCAGTCGGGCACTTTCCCTCTGAATGTGCTGTCATCTCAGGGGTCTGAATGACTGCCACACGTTCTCGTAATCACTTCACGAGCTCATTCCCCTCTGACTGTCACCACCATTCTGCTGATGGAGGCATCTTTCACAGAGATGCAGCATGGCACAGCAAGGCAAGAGGTGCTAAATGAAGGGCAATAGTCAGCGGACATTGGTCAGCATGACCTGGCTAGGCCTCAGGATCTTGTTTACATATAAGCAACGCAAGGATACTGTATCGCTGACATTTGCAAAACCTCCAACCACTCTAAGAGAGGGCTTTAAGAGAAAAGGGAAATTCCAGGAGGCTGAAGGGGGTGATGTGTGTGAAGGGGTAGCCATGGCCCCATTAAAAACACGATAACAGCCTGCTGAATAGAGTTATAGCGTATATAGCACAAGCTAGCCGAGTGGCAAGAATGCACTTTGTCTTTAGACATGAAAACAGCAGCAGCTGTGTTACAATTCCGTCAGGGGCCAGGGTGAAATTGCTGTTTTTACATTTCTGTATCATTTTTGCCCATAAGGAATATGGAAAACAAATACAATATACAGGCCTATTGTCTGATTTATTTCTTTTATTATCCACAAATATCAGGCAGGCAGTTTAAAGGATAGCTCGCTTCATTCTGGGCCTTCTCGCTGGGGGCCTGACAACCTATCAACTCTGCTTGCATAAACAGGTCAGGATTGTCTGAACATTCCAATATGTTCTACTTTAAGCTTTCAGCATGCAGAATCTCTAAGTAGAGACTGAGGAGGGGGGAGAGGGAAAATATCCTTGGGGGAACAATGGAGGCTGCTATCTCTCAGATGACAAATGTACGCTGAACGTCCTGAAATTGAGAAACAAAACGGTATTAATTTTCAAATAACAGGGGACCACAAACTTGCAGGTTTTCCGGCATCATCTGGTTAAGAGGCTGTGATTCTAGCCTTTGCACACTGAAAGGTTTTCTATTATTTGTTTAGGAGGCAGCAGGGATTGGTTAGGCTTGAAAGAGGGTTGGCTAGTGTCGCTGTTGATGACACAGTGGGGCCCATGAGCTCTAAGTAATTGACCATTAATGAACTACAAAAGAGTGCCCACTGAGGAATATCCATGAGGGCTCATGGGATATCATAATAGAGGCAATAAAGAGGTGTGGCTTCTACCCATTAACATTACTCCCAGGACTACAATGGGATTTTAAATAGCCAATCAATAAAGAGACATCATGATGTTATGCTAATTACATGACCTTTAGATTGCAGAAATCTGTGGATTTCTGGAGGGACTGAAAAGAAATAAAAATAATTTGATGATGTTGTAAAGCCACATTTCCAGAAGCCTAATACAAAAAATAGGAACTATTAATTAATTAAATGTTTTTATTATTAACCTTTTTGTTGCATAAGCAACGATTTAATAAGATCCTGGAAGAGCGTGCAAGCATTTAAGTTGCAATTTTGAAACACGCACAAGGACGTCACAAATTGTGGCTGACATTTACTGTTTATTTTAATAGCTCCAGCTGAATATGAATAGCACGCTCCCCAGTCAGTTTTACTTTTAATTTTTCCACAGGGTTATATGACACTATGAAATGGATATCATTACATATAACACCGCTTCCATACAAATACCAAGTAACGTCCTTGAAGGCTAAATAAAAAGTGGTTCATCATTGGCGAACAAATGGCAAGAGAAATTTATGGCCGCTGATGTCCCTCATCATTACTGCGAAGTAGTCAGTAAAATTTCATCGTAACTTTCAGGGAAATAAATAAATTTGGCCCCCTGACCTTGAGGGAAAAAAAACGCCAGAGCGGTGATGATGGCCCCTCTCTCTTTCTATCACCATCTCTCATTCGCACAGTGTTTCCAAACATACAGGCGGGCAAAAGATATTCCACCTTGAATCGCTCTACACACGGCCCCTGGAGAGAGAGTGAGTCCCTGTGCTGAGGCGCCCTGTGCTGCCCAATCTCAGGCTCTGGCAGAGGAAAGGAAATGACAGCACAGGAATATGCAGTGAGCCTCACTTTAAATCAAGATAAAAGACAGAAATGGAAAATAATGGGACGAACAAACCCCCAGACGGCTCAGTCACCTAATGGAAACACATGGCTGAAGGCTGAGGTGTTGTCAGCAGCCCGCGCCATGACATTCCTTTTTGATAATCTGGCCTGCCATAAAATTAGAATAGCAAATACCTCCTGACAAAGATGCATGTTCCCCCTCTATTGTGCCATCATAAAAAACTCTGCTGGTGACTCCGAACGCCACAAACTTCAATTTAAATTTACAGCGCCGCGAAAGAAGAAGTGATATGCGCTCAAAAATTTTAATAACCTATTAAGTTACGACTTCAATTTCATTTTATGAATATTTTCCTTGGGGAGCGCAGCTATCACCAGAGAAAGATAGAAATTTAAAAAAGATAAATAGTGCCATTAATCTACAACATTTCTCTTCCATTATCCTTGAGATGAGGAGTTATTTTTGCTCAGATCCTCACGTAATTAGCTCCTTACACTTGATTCACAAGCCAGAAAATGACCGTGTTCAGAAAATTAAAAATTTGTCATTAAGTGGAATTTAACATAATACCATTTATCTTTATATATTCCCCAGCTGACAAGCGTCTGCAATGGAAGTTGATCAGGCTTTAGTGGCAAAGGCTTCAATGAAACAAATACATTTCAAAACAAAAGGAGACGGATCCTTTAAGCTTTCTCCCTCTCTCTCTCTCTCTCTCTCTCTCTCTCATATTCAAATAGGTGTCTTAGGGATATTAATTAGGGAAAATTAAAAAAGAAAAATATGTATAAAAACATAGTAACTGTTTAAATGTAAAATATAAATTAAATTAAATTATTTTATAAATTAAAATATAAAAATTATAATTTTTGATAAAAAAGAAAAAAAAAAAAAAGTTAAGTATTAGGCTCTCACATACTTACTTTTCCCCCCCACTGCTTCCTTGTGGGCGTTTTTCCCCAGTAGCTACGACAGTATCACTAATATCTAAAAAATTAAGTGTCACTCACAACAAAACTTGTTAGACTTTCAGATGAGAGATAATGTCAGGAAGTTTTTAAAATCTAGTTATTGTTTGTCTCTTGGGCATTAAACACAAATTTGGTAAGATCATGACTATGGAGCTCACAGCAGGCTGCCCCATAATATCTAATGGGTCATCAAAGGGAATTGTTGGTGGAGAGCGAACATTTACTCAAATAGTTATGGAAAACCCCATGAGGTGTCACATGACTCATTACCGCCAAGCTCTTTGCTTAGTTATCAGACTCATATGGCTATTAGAAAGGCAGGTTAAAATAGACAGGCATTTGGCACTCTTCTTATTCTATTAAAAAGCTCAAGCTAATGCTGATTGTAATGAACTGGTGTAATGCACATGATCATAACCATAAAATATACTGCCAGCGTAGCTATAAATACAAAGACCTTATTATCCGCAAGTAAATTGGTGCTTCTATAGTCTTTGCAATTATGATTTATGACTGCCACGCGAAATCATGGCAATGAAGATTACAACATAAATATGGCACAAAAAAAAAAAAGAAGAAATAAAAAAAAGAATTGGGAATTGCCTTGGTGGTCTCCGATTGACCCGCCTGTTTATCTGAGGGAATAACGAGCCTTGACTGGTGCTCAGTGAGAGTCCCGAATGTTCAGTCTAAATACAAATCACAGGCAGAAAGCTCCTGGAGTTCAAGACTATTTTATCACTACTGAAACAAGAGCTCTTGCCAGATTAACCAGGTGAGAGTTTCAAAATGACATCATCAAGCCTTCATGCCACTGTAAATAGCACAAAAGCTTAAACAGCGGTGCATAACCCGCTGATTCAAAGCTAATAAACTCATTTCATAATAATATGTGTGACTATGCTGGCAATCAATCATGATGGGGAGTTTGCGCTCCCCTGATGTTGAATTGAGCCGTTGACCCTAATCAGTCCACGTGGCAAATATTTGGAATTACAGTGGGGAGTTGATTAATTTTACATGAATTCGGTTGCATAGGAGGGAAATATATTCTGGCTGCACACAAGGTCTAACTTCACCATCGTGAATTGCTCAGCCAGATTTTGTGTGGGTGGGCTTTCTGAAGATTGAAGAGGGGCTCTCAGTCATAATTCAGGAGCAATTTTCATGTGATGTTTCTCAGTATGCGAAGCAAACCCTATTTTGTCCACAAATAGGAACAATTTCAAGGGAACAATGGCCCACTTTTGAAGCCAGACTAGAGTTTATTTTGTGATGCCTGATTAGACAGGCTTCAAACCAGGAAGATTTATCATATACACACATAGATTGATGTGGTGATTTAATATTAATAAAAAATAAATAAATACAGAAAAATAACTATATATCTAACAAAAAAACACTAGTAAAAATGCCATGCCTGTACATAGTGCATCATGGGGTTGCTCATAAGACTCCCCGCAGCTTTCACACCTGCCTTCACAAGCCTGCTGCCTGTGGCCTAAGAGTGCTCAGACAGGCCGGAGAGATGAATGGAACATCCACCATTTGGTCCTCATTACATTTGGCCACAGAAAATGGATTTTGATTTTTGTCACAGCTGCTAACCTCCTTGGGCCCATTTCGGGAGGAAACCTGGAGCTCAGAAAAACACATCAGAATCAGGGTTATAATCTAAAAAATAGACTTTAATATAAGTTATAAATCATAACAATTACTTTAAATATTTCACAGGTCAAATAATACAAAAATAAATTTAAATTTTTTTTAATAAGCAAAACATTTATGTTTTTAAATTAAAAGGTGACCCCTGTATTACTAATATAATATAACATACTAATAAAATATCATAAATACATTATATTACATTAGAAAATCATAATGTAGTAAAATATCTCGGTAACACATTTTAGGAGTCTTTGTTACAGTGTAATTATACCTCTACTGAGTCATTTTAATTAACTGAATGTACTTATTATATGGTTTGGATTAGGATCTGTCCTAGGGTTACTTGCAAGTAATTACGCATCATTTATTGCTATTATAAAAGTAAGTACATGTAATGTGTTACAAAGACACGTTAAAATAAAATGTATCTTTCCTTATTCAGTTTTACTGGACAAACACAAGAGAAATGTTTGATGAACATTAGGTATCACTTTCAAAACAATGGAATAATAGAGTAATAATGCAATCAGTGTTTTTTTTTTTTTATCATCATAAGTGGAAATGAATTTCTATTGTTATCACAAATGCTATTGAGCTTAACTTGCAGTTAGCCCAAAATATTGCCTTGATCCAGTGTGATCCAGAAGAATTGTATGTTTATTAAAAAACAAATATGTCATAGCCTTACATCTCTCTCTCATTCCACACACACACACAAAACAACAGCGCACTGCTTACATGCTACTCACATCGATTCAGCTCCCGGGGGCCCAAACCAATTTCTCTTGTTTTCTGCCCGTCTCCCTGCCTGAACCTGCAACAGCCATCAGACCCATTAATCCTTCCACCCAAGATGACTATGACTGATTTGGCCGCCAAACAATCAATTTGTATCTCTCTCACTCCTTCACTCATTCCTTCTCTTCTGTGGATGTAAAGAATATCATGAAAAAGTGTCAGCGGTAACAGTTTCACAACAGTGGAGTAATAGAGTAATAAGGCAATCAGCGTTTGACCTTGGAAGACAACTAATTCATCTGCCCATCTATCTTAATTATTTCACTTTTCAAAGCACACTGAAAGAGAAACTGTATCAGTCATTCATCCCTCTGAGGCAGCCGCATCTCTTCACCCGTGTTGGTTTTTGTTTTCTATTGTTTTAAGTTTCTCCAGAGAAATGTTTGATGGACGTCAGGTTGCAGGAGATCTAAAAAGTAGTGAAGAGAGATCACAAACACAAACTTCATTTTGAGCATCAGATCTTTATCAGATCTCATGTTCTCTTTCAATGCAACATTACGCATTTAAGTAACAGTCTGAATGGCTACCACTGCAGATTACCATGCTCATCTTGTGAGAGGAACATGAGGCCAGAACCCCCCTCTGAATGGCGAGGAGCAGAAGGTAGGGTCGGCCATGTCTGGGAAAAGCTGCAGTGGAACATTTGTCAGGAGACAGTGACAAAAAGGGGGTGGAAGGGTGGGGAGGCAGAGCTCCACACTATTCAGAGACAATTTGTAAGCGCGGCTGTTGAAGTCAGGCCAAAGACTGGCGAACAGCTGGAGCCCCACCATGATTGATAAACGTGGGCCCCCAAGAACTTCATTTCGATGTGAATGAAGACAAAAGCCCGACAATGTTCAGCGAGTGTGTAATGTTAGCGTCATTAAGTGTCAGCTCTGGACATGCCCTGGCTCTCAGATGGGCGACTGAGAGATGCCATGAGGGAGGTCAAGACCCGTGCTAATTACCATTTTAGGACAAAACACTCTTTTGTAGCTCTGCAATTATTGATTTACCTCTGAGGGGAGATCATTAAGGAGTAGTTTTTTGTTGTGCGCTTCGAAGATTGTAACATGCATGCATGTAGAGATTGCATTCAGGGAAATCGACGCTATTGAAAATGCATGCAACTGTGGTGATTTATTAGTACACCGCATAGTCATTTTCACATTACCTGAAATTTAAAATGCTGTGGTTTACCTGGAGATGAGATTCCTATGATTGTGGATTTTGTGGTTCAGTCTGTAACAATAAACAGATTTATATATTAACAAAATTACACAATATTACTTCAGTGCTTCATAGCAAGACTCATATCACAATCAACACAATATTAATGCAGTATATTCTTATATTACAGTAGTCCTCTTTACCAGTTAACAGAACCTTGACTAACAAGTTTTTAAGAAATGTTATTTAAAGTCAAATTAATAAAAAATCTTTTAAGTTATCTGGTCACACATCCAACTTAAAAGTTTTTGTTTACATAATATAAGTATGTGTACTGTGTATATTTATTGTGTTTATATAAATACATACACATACAATATTTACATGCATATACATTAAGATTTTTATATTCTTATAACTTATATAGCCTACATTAATATATTTACTACATAAACATATATTTTTATATATAAAGATGCATATGAGTGTATTTGTATATATATACATAAATATACACAGTACACACACATATATTATGTAAACAAAAACTTACTTTGGATGTGATTAATCATTTGACAGCACTATACTATTTGTTTCAGAATGTTTAGACAACATTCAAAAGTAATGATTCCATAATGTTTACAAAATAGATTTTTCATGAATTATTTGCATGACCAAGAAAAAAATGTTTTTAAAAATGTTTAAAAAACTGAATATTTTGAACGTTAAGAGCATTCAGAAATATTGTTTTCATAACTTAATAGGGACATTAACAAAAGTACATATTTAGAACATATAGTTGTTGGGATGTTGTTTACATGACTGTTGTGTTCACAAATGGAGCAAAACAAATTGTAAATAAGATTTTCTCACCTTGAGCTGGTATTTCTCTCGAAATGGTTCAGCGTTCTATATCAGGACCACCATCATCATCACATGTGTTTGCTTCTTCATGAGGTGGATGTTTTACAGTAAATCCATAAAAATGTTGATTGTTTTTTTAAACATGTTCATAAAAATAAAATAAAAAAACAGACAAAAAAGGTAATTTGTTCAAGATCATTTGTGTTTTTATGGTACATATAAATATTACATTCTCTATGTGCACATTGCAACTGCAAAGTCATTTATGACATTTTACCTTTTTTGCAAATTCTTTTTAATATCAATACTTCAGTATAGTAGCTTAAATACTGTGTGAGAATTCAGCGATGCATATTGATTTATGGCAACCATCTTTATCAGTAGTTTCCTTTATTTTATTTGAAAAATATTTCCATGTAAAAACAGAAATAGAAAAAACAATTTAATATTTGGCAATGAGTCAGAAAGCAGAACAATGCAGATACATCTATTCTAGGCTTATTAAATGGATGGGTAATCTTAAGAACTTGCAGAGCAAATTGAAAAGTTTTCTGTCACAGGGTAAAATATATAGATGAGTCTAAAGTTCATAAAAATTGTGTATTGTTCTGTTTTAACCCTAAATCTCAAATGCAGACAACCACATGGCAACAAAGTGGATCCCTGGGTCATCCATTCAGCAATACTAGGCCAAATTTCAGCTGCCATGGCTCACGATGAATGAGTGAATATTGATGAACATGGAAGATCAGGGGCAATCTTTTTCCCTCTCTTTGGCGGAACGAGGGAGGAGAGAGGCGCCTCGGTGGTCCCGTGGGAGGAATGCACCTCTCTCAATATTCAGAATATTCTGGTTGAAGTTCAGAGAGAGATATCAATCTCACTTTGAAGCGCCAGGCCTTCATTTGTTTGTGAGAGATGTGAGGTGTTCGCCAGATGACTGTGCCAATTCTTCAAAAGCCACTTACAGTAGAGACACTCACTGTAGCGTTTGCTTTTGTTGTCTGGGCTCAGACGACTCTCAAACCCAATAGTGAAGCCTTGATTGAAGCTGTGCACCCAATTCACCTGTGCGTTAAGGAGAATGTGCAACCTTTGGTATGACAGAATGATGCTGAATGCAAAGAGTATGGCTGGGAAATAAAATGTACAAAAATCTGAAACATGAATTATCGTAATCAGGCAAAACTGGTACTTATAAAAATAACCAGAAATTGGAAACTGTAAAAACACAGTTTTTTTGTTTAGTTTTTTTACTTTTTTAAAATGCAACTAATTGTTTATTCATATGAATAATATGACTTGATGAATAAATGTTTTTGGTTTTTTTTTTACAAAAAAATATCAATAATAAGGAGAAATTATGCATTTATACATAAACATTTTTAGAGAAAGAGCCAGAATAATGACTTAAGGAATAATGCATATTTATGCACAATTTTTGGTAAAATTTGAATCAGTGTTATTTTACTATTACTGATATACTATTTTAGTTTTAATAATAATTTTAAGAATAACTGATAATAATAATATTAATAATAATTACATATTTAATTAACTTTTTTATTTTTAATTTTCATTTTAGCAATATTAATTTTTGTAATATTAATTTCATTTTAGTTTTAGTTATTTTAGTAAAAAAAGAAATAATACATTGAAAATAAATGTTAAATAATTTAAAATGTATTTAATGAAACTAAAAGGTTTTCTAAATTATTTAGTTTTTCATTTTTGTTGATTATAATAATTAAATAAATATATTAAATCTCAATATACATTTATTTTATTCTATAATAAAATCAAATAAAATCTAACTACTCATTGCACCACAGCAGTGCCCCACACTAGCATTTATGAACACATTCACATATCTGTCAATTTGCCTCAATTTTGTGTCACTTTAGAGAGGATTTCATCACCTGGAGGCTCTCCACTTACCGCTGAGGTGCTGTTATTTTTCTTCTCTTTGTCATCAACACTTGTTTTCAGAGTGGTGGCATGTGTTGCGTGTGTGTGTGTGTCAGGATGTTGGTTGCGGTTTTAGCAAAGCAATGGGCCATGCCGGCCTCTCTGTGAGCGTGTTTATAAGGGGAGTCTTCATGGCCACTCAGTTGAGCCTGGTTTACCAACACTATTGATTGCAGGTGATGTTCTGGACAGAGTCCATCTGACCTCTTAGGGGACTTAAATACATCATTGTCCTGGAAGGAGACCTCGGGAGACCGTCCTGAAAACAGCTGAAAACACACAGATGCACAACCACTGTGTCATTGTTGGGAAAATGAAGTCATCTTAAAGAGACAATTTACAGATCCGTTAAAAATGTAAAGTTGCATACGAGAAGAAAAAGCAAATATAGTTTAGGTGCAAAACGGTTAAATTTTCCTTAAAGACGTGCATTATCACAACATCATGCAGCTCTTCCCTTCTGATTCCCTTGAATACTAATTAGATTTCTTAATATGCAATCATGTTAACATTCAGGCTAATTTGCGTACCATGCATCTTTGTTTTCAAACACACCTTTGAGCAATTGATGGAAATCCAATGAGACGTAGGCTTACCTGCCATGAAACAACCACGTCTAGTGCCGACGCGAGGCAGGGACAGGGGGAAGTACGTTTTAAATTAATTACCATCAGGCCCCTTGTAACTGTTCACTTTTGTAAACAAACATTCTAATATGCAGTAATTAATTAAATCTGCCACTCTCCCCCTCTCCTCTCATTGATCTTTCTCGGTTTTAGCTTCTAAATCTAGTCAAGGTGTTTTTCACTGGTTACCAAGTGCCAGGTGAGAGCATCTGCTATTCCATTCAGGTCAAGATCTTCTAGAATCTGAAGGTATCAGTGGTATGACAGGAATATAGCAAGGATTTTCCTCAGGAACTTCCTTGTCAGTAGAGTAGAACCGGTCTTCATGGGTTGGAGAATAGTGCCTGTTGGTTTTGGCTGAAGCTGAGAGCTCAGGGGCCTCCACTGCTTTTGGCCAAATCGTCAGGAGCCCTGGGCAGGCATGACTGCTTCTCATCATGAAGAATAATGTTTGGCCTGGCAGACCATTAGGGATGCTAATTTTTGTTGGCTTTGTGATGTCACTTCTGATATCCTGGCAATCTGGCGGGGATTACCCGATGTGGACGTACAACCCGCTTTGCCAGGTTCTATTCCTCGTCTCGGCCCCAGTCAAATCTCTAACGCCACCTGCCTGCTAATGAGCGCTGGCGTTGGGGATGCCCATGTGGACCGTGTGGCAGGAATAACCATACACCAGCATCACCTAAAGCTCTACGTGAGCGATTGTGGCACGCGGCGTGACAGATGTTGCGCGGTGTAGGAACTATCAGAGGGGGATCAGAGGCACAGATACAAACAAACCCCTGTATGATTCACCTCTGGCTCCGAATCATCCATTCAGAACAGAAATGATTCGTCTCCTCACTCCTAAGATGGCTAAAATGGTTTGCACATATTGAATTTCACCTACAGAACAGAGAGAGGGAGACAGTATTTTCCAATCTCATATTTCATCTGTGAGACTTTTACAGCTATTAAAATATATTAAAGTGATAGTCCACCCAGATATGAAAATGCTTTCATAATTTACTCACTCTCGTGTCATTCCAGAGCTGTAACATCTTGTCATCTGTGGAAGAAGATATTTTGAGAATAATGAGATCTAATTTCTATGGATTTTAAAAGGCTCTCATTTACTATAGCTTCTATAGCTTGTCTAAGAGGTGAGTTTAAATTAGGACGTTATGAGTAGCTGTTGTCAGTGGAAAGTGCTTATTATTTGTAATATAACACAGCGCTACTGTAATTTCGGAGCAGAGCGATACTTGCCAGGTGAGCTACTTTTTGAGAGTCCATGCAAATCCAAAAAAAAGTCAAAAAAAGTCAATTACACAAGCAGCTCAAGCGTGCACCATTGAAAGCTGGTGATGTTTTATTGAAGAGGTCCTTTAACTCACGCGAAATCCAGTGCGGTGCACCTTCTCCAGAGCACTGGTGTCAGGTGACCTCCCAGAGTCCAGAAAACAACTCTCAGGTGGTCTGCCATGCTTCAATAAGCTGCCCGTTCCCCCGTACACCCGAATGCATCAAAGGAACCTACGAGCATATCAAAGTAGGGTCAACTTCACAGCATTAGCTTATAACCGTTTCTAATAATTCTTTGCTGTGTTGCAGGTACTGCCTCTCATTCTCTCTACTGGGCAGTACTAACTAATTAAGGCACAGCAAGACTAACAAAACACTAATTAATTACAATTACAAAAAGATCAGGTGTAGCTGGTGTCTTCAATCACCAACAGAGAAAAAAAACATCTTATTATAAACACTGGTCAGCCAAACACAGTGAGTACAGGTGAGTAAGTTTGTACCAATGTCATAAAAGAACCATTTTTAGTGAACGGTTCTAAAAGCAACCATTTTTCTTAGAGTGAATAACCTTTTAAATATTCTACTATTGTAAAGAACCTTAGAAAGGTTCTCTGGATTTTAACCATCAGTGCCATTAAAGCACATTTATTTTTAAGAGCGTAGATTGTTGCATTTAGCATTTAGCACCGTGCAGACAATATCTAAAAGATTATCACTGTACTTGCATCAAACTATATGCCAAGCTGTTACGGAGGGCAACATGCTGTCACCACAAATCGATCTGAAAACAGAAGCATCTGCATCTGGAGATGGGGCTAATGGAGGCATTGCCTTGGGTGTGTGATGGAGACAGCTTATTTTTTCCATGTGATTATCCTAACAGTGCTGCTTATATACAAATGTAAATGGGCTGCTTAGAAGCTCCCCCTCCCTCCATGTTTCTCTCTCTTTCTCTCTCTCTCTTCCATCTGCTAGACAATAGTTTTTAATCTTTAATCCATGAGCAACCACTGAACACCAGTGAATTGCAAATTACAGATGTTTTACTGTCTCAGCTATTTTTTTCTCCCCCGTTTTGCTTTCCAGCTTCCCACTGTCAGTCAGTGTCTCGCACATATCCTGTGCCATCATGGCACCATATGACACTGTCATCATTTGGTAATTAAACCCGTACTGGCTTTAAATATGAAAAGCTGGCAAGGGGAGATGAGTTGATGGGGCTCGCTGTTGTGGGGACCAGATTTCACAAAAGCATCCAGATTTCCGCAGGGAGAATTTTTTACTTTTTCCTGCACTGTTTCTTGTCTCTTACTACTGTTTTTGGTGCCCTTCACCAGTATGCCGGGTTACATTTTGCTTACACCATACCTGATATTGAGAAATGTAATTTGTCCATAATGTGAAATTTTCATAACACATTTTGTTCAAGCTAAATATTTCTAAAATGGGATAGTTCACCTAAAATAAATAAATATAAAACTACCATCATTGGCTCACCGTTAGGTTGTGCCAAACTAATTTGATGTACTGCTCCACACACAGAAGTTCAATTAATTCCCAACAAAGAGACATATTAGATACATTAGATACATTTTATTTTATAGATACATTTATAGAGAAAAATATTTTTGATTATTATTATTATTAGAATTGTTTTGTGTTCCACATTCATATCGGGACCAAAGAAGATATATAAGACATATATTTCATATTTTACATATAAATTGAGTTACATTAAAAAAAAGAAACATTTTTTTGTGTTTTATTACTATTATTATTATATTATATTATTATATTTTAAAAATTAATAAAACAATAACATTAATAAAAGAAATTCTAGGTCAACATACAGGTTTGGAATTACTTATATGTAAGTAAGTGATGATAGTTTAAATTTTTTTTATTAATTTTTCTCACATTTAAGATGCACACACAGTACAGTTTCCAGAAGTTTCCTTCTGCATCACAAGAGGAGTCTATGACACAATATTGTTCATCATTTCCAAAAAGAGAGGGATGATAAATGATGAGTGCTGAACTCATAGGGTGCATGAACCCACTGCGCCCTTCTTCGAAGCAAAAGAAGGGAGGGTGAAACTTATTTAAAGCTAAATGTGGCAGGAACTGGGACATATTCAAAAAGCCTTGCTGAAGGGAAGGAAAGGTCCGTATGACCGAGGGGGCTGGAGAGAACAGAAGAGCTGCCCCATTAATCCACCACAGCCTCTGCTTTGAGAAACAGTGTGTAGTGTTGACCAGTGTAATGGACTATGCAATAAAACCATAATCAGCCACTCCCTGAGTTTTCAATCTGGAATCACGTCGCCTTCAGTCGATGCCCTATCCAAATGGATGATAACAGGAGAGATCTCACATCCATTACAGACACTCCAACAACCTTTATTGCCAATCAAATGGCCCTGTTCTGAACCCTCCTTTGGCTTCCCCTGTATGCCGTGTTTCACTGTTATATCTGAGTGAGGAGTGTGGGAGACACTCTCTCTTCTCCGTTATGGCTTGCCATAGATCAAGGTCACTGTTTCTGTGATCATTACACCACTGAAGGTGACAGGCTGCATTTACAGGGCGATGATCAGAGGCCAATGTGGGAGCCGAGCGGCTCTGTTTTTCTCAGAAGGATAATAGATATGCACTCACACACACACACCCATTTACAGTGAAACAAAGCATCTCTACAGCATGGGGAAATCCAAGTCTCTCTTGTATCCCACTCCAGACACACGTTACCAAGCACTTCTGGGTTACAGGTCATGTCCTATGAATGATCTCCAAAATATTCACCATACGATGCTGTTGAAACCAGTAATGATGAAACAGGTAAGGTATTAAACCATTTAACAAAAGTCATGTATGTAAGTGTGTGCGTGAAGAGCGAGAGTAGGGATATTAGAATCATGCCATGGGGTGCATTGAGGAGGTCGCTGCTTTCCATATTGCAGTCGTGTTAGTGGAAGCTGTTTCCTGTCTGTTTTAAACAGTGGCAGCTGGCTTGAGAGCACCCTGGGCTGCCTCAGGGTCCGACACACACACACATACAAATGGCAATTGGAAACTCATTATATAGGAATAATAAAATACATTATTGTTTGTAAATTAATGAGAAATGATATGCTGTACATATTTTTCTTATATTTTATACACACATTTAAAATATGTGCATGTGAGTGTGTGTGTGCATGTATTATATGCTAAAAACACTCACAGTTTTATAAAATCAAAAGAAAAATATGTATTTCTCTATTTACAATCAATACTATAAATACTATAATATACTATAATATTCCGTTTTTTTTCACAAACAAGCAAAAATCACTTATTACAAAAAAAAACTAAAGAAATACAAAAGCATTAAGTTATAGTAATTAACGGGACTCCTTTTGTTTGCTTTATCATTAGTAAGAAAGAAATATAGAAAGAAAGGAAAGAAAAGAAAAGTTCCTAAACTGTATTGTCCTTGAATAATAGTAACTGATCAACAGTTACTGAAATAAATAGGCTATAACAGTTTAAAATAATTGTATCTGCGGTTAAACTGCATAATAAAATCAGTACTTTTAATACATATTTATTTCTGTAGATCAGTTGTGCGTTGAATGATTCTTACAACGAATAATACGCGTATTCTTCTGATTCGACATAAAAACCATAGATGTGGTTTATTGCAAAACGCCAACTATGCGAGGAGAACGGTCGCGCGGCCACTCAAGGCTTCAGTACATTAAAGTGGCAAAATGACACGGAATTATGTTGTGAGCAATATGGTTCAAATGTTCGATGCAGATGCATGTATAGCCTATCACAAATGCACATATAAGTAGAGCGGATGAGTGGAAACTTCAGCCGGAGCTTAACAGCGCGAGCGATCGCGAGGAGAACAGAAGAGAAGATAGGAATGGGATGATAAAGTCTACTAACTGGAACATTAACAGACAAGTAACTTGCAAATATGCCGTATTACAATATCTAAAAGTACGACAGAGCGTGGTAAAGCCGTAAAACTGTACATTAAATTATTATAGCCTCAACTTCGCCTAGTTAACAAACATTTCGTGTGAAAATCTGCTGTTGTCAGAGTTTAGGGATCCAAAGCGTCAGAATTGTGGTTACTGAAGCCAGAGAGGGCCGGAGAAATCGATTTCATTAAAACATGGGTGGACGCCTTGTTACATGCGCAATGCCCTACATCAGACTCATTTAATTGTCCTGAATGTTAATTACTAGTGACAGAGACGTGTAACTATTATAATGTTTCTAAGAAATAAAACCTGCTACAGAAATGCAGGACTAGCTGTGGTTTAATTCATAGGCTATACAGACTTGACATTCTCAAGATTCTTTTTATAAATCGAATCCCTCAGCGACAAATGTTATTTTAAACTTTGAAAGTTATCCATGCGGAGTTGTCCTAGATTTTTTTTTTTCACTTGAGCTGGCAATAAAATAACAGGCTTTAATCTGATTCTTTTCTTTAAACAAAACCGGACGTCTGATACAAAAATATATTTACAATATTTAGAATTACAACAAAACTACAAATGTAGATTACGAACAGCAGTGTTGTTGTAGTGCAAAGAGGAAACGTTACATTGGTTTAAAATACAACCAAATATCCTCCACAATAAATGAGTATTGGCTTGATCCGTGACAGGGGGAGCACACCTTTGACTGCTCAACTGAAAAGTTTGGCCTTTCCTTTTTCTTCTGCCGGCTGGTGAGGTGGGTAGGATAAGGATAACTGACTGTGCTGTAAAGTGGCTATAGTCTCATAACCCAAAGCTTTATGAAACGGTGATGTGACTGGGCAAATGCATGTTCTGTACAGTACTAAATGTATATGTCATCAGGGAAATAAATGCATTAACCTGGTAATTAAATATGCTACATCAAGATAACTATTCAACGAAATAGTATTAATGTTACATTTCCCACATTTAGTGCGCGCGCGCACGCACGCACACACACACACCCACACACACATATACACACACATATATATATATATATATATATATATATATATACACACACACACACACACACACACA
>JAUMHP010000063.1:13193889-13224449 GCA_032361065.1 Enteromius trimaculatus
ATATATATACACACACACACACAAACACCAACCCCCTCCCAAAAAAATAAAAAACCCAAAACTCCAGCGCTTGGTAACACGTAACATAAAGTAACAAAACATATCAGAACTGTTCACTGTGACAACATGCAATTAATCTGACTTCGTAATAGCCCGTATTAACATAATTCCAGATTCCGAATTATCCTAGCTCGTTTATTTAGTTAGACCCTCCTACTGAGAACAGGTTCACCTTAAAGTTCAGCCAATGAGCAGCACGAATCAGTTCTCACAACCATTCACGCAGCCGTAACGCGAACTTCTGAGCAAACTTCTTTACAAGTTCACGATCAGAACATTTTAAGCTAATAAGTGCACATAAGCATCTATAGATATATTTTCATGAATATTAATCGGTAAAAAGTCCTACCTTTGAGTCTCCTATACACGTAAACGCCTGCGCTCGGATCTTAGCATATCTCCATACTCTTAGTCCCCTCTTTACTTCCAGCAGACAAGTTTTATTCTTTTTATATAACACCTGCAACGCTTTATTTGCTTTGATTGCTATTTTCCCTCCTTTATCAATCTAGTTCAGTGGAGCAGAGGTTGCTCTCCTTTTTTGTTGTCGTCTAAACCGTTTAGTTTTGGATGATCGGTCAAAGGTTGTGAAAAGCAGCGGGGAGAGGCAGGACGCCCAGCCGAGGAGGGAACGCAGGAGGCCGGACAGATCTAGTGGGCTGCATCGACGAAACGGACCATTAGACAGGGAAAAGCCATGGCTCACAGCTCTGGTCGATCAGGTAAGCGCAGGGCTCTCTTTTCGTCTCGCCAAACAGTGTGAGTGTTTATTTTCTAGCAGTAGGGGTGAGTCGCCGTCAGCTCAGGTAAGAACATACAGTAGGTGTACTTTACAAACGCAAACTACTTGACCAGCGACTAACCTTTATTGACCGTCCTATAATGTTGCAAGTCTGCTCTTACGGTGGTTCTTTGCGCGCTGAAAAGTCTGGCATTTGCCTTGACAATCTGTACATTTAAAGTGGCAACTGATTCACGCTGGGATTATGCTGTTATGCGACGTTATTAGCTGGGCCCGTGTGTTGACATAACTGCTCACTGTAATCCATAATAGTATTACCGCGGGATCTCCCATTGCATCATTCAAATATTAATTTCCCCAAACATCAACCTTTTTGCGATTGCGTAGTTTTATGGCAATATTAACATTACATAAATTAATATTTCCAGTGTTATTATTATTACTAGTAGTAGTAATGTCGTCGTTGTTATTAATATTAGGCTACTGTTATTGTCGTTGTTGTTTATGCTGTTCAGTTAATTGAAAACATAGATCATATGCTAATTCACCTTTCTATTTTGGGTGTAAATGCAAAGATCAATATAACACTTGTAATAATCTAATTAATTATGGTAAAATTAAAAGCAAGTACAAAATCAATCTCTAATGCTGTGGACAGAACTCAATTGATGGTCCATCTGTTCACTCTATAGACATCATGAATGGGTAATCTAAAGACACAGCTGATATCATGACTGTCGTTGTAAAAGCCGTTTTGTTGTTTTGGTTACAGCGGTCATTTTTTTTGGGAACGTCATATGTGGGTTTATTGAACTACTGGATTTTAAAACATCTCAGTTGTAATTATTATAGAAAAAAATACTAAATTAATGAAAAAAATAGTTTGTTTTTTGTATAATTTGGGTATTGTGCAAAGCACTGATATCATTACCGTTACTAATATTATAGGCCTATTAATGACAGAGTTATTTGCAACATTTTTCCATCTGTTTAATTTCTGTGATAGCCTACTCTGAACGTGACCAGATATTGTTTAAACGTTTTTAAGTTATAACGTTTTTTTCCGAATGAAAAAAAAAATCTTCATGATTGTATTTTTTTCCGGTGTTTGTAATAACTCAGCGTCTCGAAAAACACAAATACGCTATTTTAAAACAATCCGGCGACTGAAGTTCACAGTAAGCGTATCAGACTTCTGCAAATTCCATTATGGGTTACTCCTGTGTAAAGTATACTTGCATTCAGCCATAGCACACTGACGTGGACAGCAGGCTTAGTGGAGTGGAAAGTATCGATTGGTGACGTAGAGAATATTACAGTGAATGAGATGAAACCTATGGGCTTTTTAAAAGTGGAAATAGAAATATTGGATAGTGGAACAGAAATTATTGTCTGCGTTCTCATTGGACGTTGATCGCTGTTCTAACAAACTTATGTGGCGTATAGCAGAGGCTGTCAAACAGAAGCGCTATTCCACTGCACCTTCTCTCTCTTTCTCTGTCTGTCTCTCTCTTTGACACGTTCGATCATTCTCTCCCAATCCCAATCTGGGTTGGTCTAAAAAAAAAAAAAAAAGAAAAAAGAAAAAAAAGAATGCAAAACGTAAAACGTATTTTAAAACAAACCAGACCTTTAAAAAATATGTATTAATGTTTCTTGTATATTTCAAATTGGCAGGCTTGCAATTTATTACACTTTTATCCCTCACTCAGATATATATATATATATATATAAACACCAAGGAGCCACATGAATTATAATTTTATATTGTAGGACAGCAAAAGTCTCAGTATCCCGCTTTTAGTATTCAATGGCCACTATAATCAGTTGCAATTAGTTTTCCTATCATTTAACAGAGGAAGTAACTAATATAGTAAATGGGAGTGGAGGCAAAAAGCTGGGGTCTTGCGGGGAAATAAAAGCAGCTTTAGGGGAAATGTGTAGTCGAGTGTGAAATTACAGCCCATGGTGTTACATATTGTACCAGAAGCTCCCTCCAAAAATACTAACAAAAAGAAGAATCGTCCCCAAATTTAGCCTGAAGGCATAACATAACATAGCCTCCTGTTCTTGTAGCCGAACCTACAACGGTCACAGGGCGAACACTTCATAAATGTGTGAGAATCTTCTTCAGTTAAGCCAAAGCCTACACTTTTTTACTAATTACTACAAGCATTTTTGTTTTAAACACAGCATTGTTTGCTTAAATTCAGATCTGTGCATATATGTGCAATTTTAAAAAACAACAACAATGGCAACAACGATAACAGCGCGATAATAACTGTGCCATTAGACGTTTTTGCCATTAGTAAAATTAGGGCATATGATTGTATTTGAATTTTAACAGAAATAAATCATTTTATGAAAATTATGAAATTTAAAAAGATAGCAGACTGATTTTATCACATGCTTTAAAAAGTGATAAAAAGTAAACATGAACACAATATGATTAACTTATCCTGAAATAGCTTTTTTTTTCCCTCAGACAAGTATAGGCTATAACCATTTTATATCGATTTATTAGAATTGATGACAAAATAGATAAATTGGCTTAAAATAAATATCGCGAAAATATCTAAAAGAGTCTAAAATAAAAACAAATAGCGAAGTGTCAACCGAAGCACATCAGTGATCATCTATGTAATAAACTGACAAATCCCCTATCTCAGTTATACACATAGTTTTTTTTTCTTACATCTAAACTAAATTTTAGAAAAATAAATTAAAATAAGAAAATAAAAAAACGAGAACTCACTAACAAACATTAAGTCCATCACTTTTCATCAAACATTTTGTTGGATAGCCATAAAACAAACTTCAAGAGCCTTCCTCAGTCAAATAAAGCAAACTAAGCAGCGCCATCTACAGAAATACCTACAATACAGCAGCTCAATCAGCATGGCCAAGACACAATCCTTTTACTAACATTTGACAGGCCAGCGAACTTAGTCGTGTTGTTATAGTTCCAAAAACAACGAAAATACAGTCATTCTCGGTTGTCGTAATGCTGTCAAATGCAGCAAATATTTGTCACAAATTTAGATTGTAGGCTAAATTTAGGGATTTTTACATCAGTACACTGCGCATATTTATGCTTTATATTATTGTTTACATTATTCGTATTTCCTGTTTTAGAAAAGACATTCATCAGCGTATGTCCTGTTTTAGAAAATAAATGCCAAAATATTGCTTCACGATTTATTATTATTTAACCCAAATGCATTAGCCTAAAATCGATGTTCGGTAGAAAATGTGAAAACACCCGACAAGACCTAACTGAAAAAAAAAAAAACAGACAGTAGAAAATTGAAAACATTGTTATAAAGATTAAGACGTTCCTTTATCTAAAACTATAGTCTAATCTTGACAACATTATGCCCCAAAACAACACACACGCAAACAAATAACATTCAGTCTACGTTTAGGTCACCAATATGATTCAAACATGATTCATGTAGTTTGACAACATACAGTTTAGAAATACCACGATGCCTGGCCGCTGGTGGTACCGCTTCCTTTCCACTTGTCTTTTAATTTCCTCGATTTTTTTTAACCCATCTCTCCTCATTTCCCTGTTTGCATCCCTCCCCTTCCGAAGTGTCAGATGAAGAGACCTCCTCATTTGGTGCTCCAGCTTTTTGCGTTGGCGAATCACAAAGTGTTGGAATCTATTGCCTTTGTCTGACATGTCATCCATCTCTATGCGAGGGGGGATCTGGGAAGGAGGGGGGCGGTGGACTGCAGCTTTTAGAAACAGACACACTGAGAAGAGGGGTTTCAGTCTCAGCCCAAAGCTTCTAACAGGCACATCCCATTCTTGAAGAGAGGGGGACCGAGAGACACTCGCCGTGTCCATGTTTTTTCCTGTCATCCCCGCTCGAATCTGACTGTACCCCTCAGACTTTACCAGAAACGCTTCTCCATATCGAGGAATTTACACTGCAGTTTCATCAGAGGACACTGGAGGAGACGCAACCACTAATGCTTGCGTTCCCTTAAATATGTAGCTAACAAATATAAACTGAACGACTGATTACGCTAACGTTCCTGCGTAAAAGATTTTTTGAGAGACCAGTGCAGGACATGATCTGCACCTGACCAGCCTCGTGTCTTCACTGAATGGACTGATCAGCACGAGATAAAGTTCGTCGCGCGCTGAAGAACTTCTGTACACTGGCATCGGAAGCATTGCGCTTTGAACGGATAGCGATCTTTATTAATTCCAATTAAAGCTACATAATCAAGGCGAGACGGCGACCTCAGTCGATTATCTTTCCTTCCTTTGCTATCCCATGGATATTCACTGCAAAGCAGACCCCTTCTCGGCGATGCACCGTGAGTAAAATATCAGTATTCTCCTTAAAAATCTCTACCTCGGTTAGCATGAATAAAGTCTAAATTGTTTATCGTTTAGATAGTTGGCTTTGTAAGGTTATATAATTATTATATTTGCGATTACTAAGTTTTCCAAAGCACTTACAAACAATGTATAAAACGACTGTTTAAATATTGTATTTGACGCTCAGTAAAGCGAACACGAAAAGTAGTCACCGCGAAAAAAAATACAATCGCTGCTTTTATTTAGCGGCCTTTAAATCATTTGTTCCGACAAAAAGGCGTTCAAAAAGTCGATTACAATATTTATCTTAATTTATAATTAATTATTTTACCTTGTATGTAAAATGTAAATGATTATAATATTATCAACACTTTATTATTTTTAGGTTCAGCAGCCTACTTGTGTAAATTAGTATTGGTATATGTGATGGCAACAGATGTATTTATAGAAAGAATATAAATATAAATCAAAATCGCCACATGTGCCAACGTAATAATAACAGATGAATTGCAAAAGATTTAATTATTTTACAAAACACTTCCTTTAAAACTCTTAATTTTAAAGAGTGTTTCTAATGGAAATAAATGTGCTCTACATTTTAAAAATCAGAGAAAATGCTTGCTGTTTGCCATAATAATAATAACTTATAAGAGTTGTTTGTGCGATGTTTGTTGAAAACACCGTATTGTAACAAGATGACGGAAGGCCTGGGTCTAATTTAAATAATTAATTCTTAATTATTTTGCAGTAGCCTACTCCATGGTTGTAATATGAGTTATCAAAGCTCTTTTTAATTATTTACAATAATTGTGCAAGGAAAATTAAACAGGTTGAAACATAATCTATGCGACATGTGTTTGGCTGCAATGGAATAGTAGAGGAAAATACTACCTAACTGCAGCGGGTCTTATGGGTAGAATAGCACATGACGTTTGCCAGTGTTTACAATCATGTGTGCGTATTAAAAGATGGTTATGTGTGGATAATAATAATTATTATTATTAATATTATTATAAGTACTACTACTAGGCTACTGCTACAATAATAGGCTAGATATTTGTTATTTAACATGCATGCTACATATAAACAAAGAAATTAATTGAACAAACTATAAATTAATAAAAACTCCAGTCATGTGCGGAATTACCTAATTTGTTTTAACTGTATGAGCAAAACATTAAGTGTCGCCCGTATTTTTTTTTTACTATTGTCATAATTTAAAAAAAAACTGTGCAAATAAACATAAAAAAACTGGGACGTCAAGACCTTTTACGGATGCATTTTTAATCACGTTTCTTATTTAAGATAAACATTACAGTTTAACTATCTTATTGTTATCGTTGTCCACATGGGCACTTGCAGGTAGTGTGTGTGCGCGCGCTTCCATGCAGAGAGTGTTAAAAGGGAGAAAGAGAGAGTGGTTGAAGGGGGAAAGAGAAAATTAAACGCTTCTGTGGTGGCCATATTAACTGCGCAGCCTATCTTCTATATGTATGTAATGTTATGCTTTTTGTGTCTGTGTTGTTGTATCCCATATAGGGCACGGCGGTGTGAACCAGCTAGGAGGGGTGTTTGTGAATGGCAGACCCCTACCTGACGTGGTCAGGCAAAGAATCGTGGAGCTCGCGCACCAAGGAGTCAGACCTTGTGACATCTCAAGACAACTACGGGTCAGCCATGGCTGTGTCAGCAAAATTCTCGGAAGGTACGAAAAAGTACAGATGTAGTAAATTTGTCCTAGCTACCCGTGTAGAAATAACCATACTAATGAAATGTCTGCTTCATGTAAATAAGCATCCTTAACATTATTGTACTGTCATGTGTCATATTATTAAGTTTTCCTTTTAGTGAAAAGGTCTAATATTACAAACATTTTTGACCTTAAATTCATTGTTGAGGAGGAAGGATATGTTTTCTAGGAAACTGTTATAGATTTTTGAATTTTCTGAAATATTTTTCAGCTATCAAAAGGATCTAATAAGGTATTCTGCACTTTAAATGTTCATTAGAAATTATGAGATATGTGTTGGTGGCATGTATTAATCGTGGGGTGCATGGGACATATATCAGTCGCTAAAGAAACCGCTTGATAAATGGATGATTAGGCTACGATTTTACATCGCAGCATACGAATGTTAATGATTCAACACGGAAAACATACCTAATGTAGGTGTTAAAATAAAAATTACACATTTTCCCGTCGAAAGGGTTGGTAAGAAAAATCACATTTAATAATTTTAAAGTTTTAAAAATAAAAAAGTAATTACTTAACATGTAACTATTTATGACCCGTATCCATAACGCAGTGTTTATAAATATGCTCAATGCCACACGCTAGCAAAAGAAAAAAGAAAAACACGCCAATATTCTGACATGTAAGGAATTTTTAAATAATGAATTACCATTTATCTTTTTTTCTAGATACTATGAAACCGGCAGTATTAAACCTGGAGTTATTGGGGGGTCCAAACCAAAAGTGGCGACGCCCAAAGTTGTGGATAAAATCGCAGAATACAAGCGGCAGAACCCTACAATGTTCGCCTGGGAGATCAGAGACCGACTCCTGGCCGAGGGCGTTTGTGACAACGACACAGTACCAAGTGTTTCATCTATAAACAGGTAAAGCCATTTGAATTTCGATTTTCAGTTTTGACATTTCTAATTAATTTGAAAAGCACGATATCAAAGACTATCAAAGAAAGATTAATTTCGTTCTCTTCTGACCTTCAGCAGTAGCCTACAGTTATTAAAGCGGGGAATCCTAACACTAACGGCCAAATTATCATCAGCTAATTTGAAAACCCTTTACAGAAAACTATTGTTTCCAGTTGACGATGCTTATTCAATGAGTGACGTTCTTTGTTTTTGTGCTTTTTTAATTCTTGCTCTCGGGGTGGTCTCAAATGTGCAATTCAATCCCAAATCTGTCCACAGCCTGCAGAGGATCTATAGTTGAGGTCGCGAAAATCACATCTGTCTCGATGAAAACCAATCAATACTCTGTAACCAGATCCACTTGCAATGGGAAATACGCGACTAGACATCACTGCCTTATACGGAATCTCAGTAGTTCTAATATATATATATATATATATACCTATATATATATAGTAAGCAAGACAAAAAAGTTAAGGTATTTAAACGTGTTTGAAAAAATATTTTCTAAATATTTTAACTGATAAAATTATAATTATAATAATTAATATTATTGTTAGGCTATTTTTATTATTATTATTATTAAACAATAGTGTAGTAAAATTATGTAATAATTTGAAATAAGGTGTGTTTGCATCTGGGCTTCTACCCCAGCAATTTTAGTAAACTAATAAACTTAGCAAGGTCTAACAAACAAGTCCTGTAGTTCTTATCGTGAATAATGCAAGGGATTATATGCAGCCCCACTTTGCTTATATGCCTACCTACATTAAATCAGTCTGCTGAAAATAAAAAAGCCCTAACAATTAGTTACCATTCTTTTTATTATTTCTTATTAAAATACTAAGCCTAGCAAGACTATCCCAAGTGAGATAGAGTCGTGGTGGTGAGAGGGGGGGCGGAAGAGTGGAAGAACAAGGTGAAAAAGGCCTACCTGCAAGCAGGAGTAATGAACTTTGGTTAGAAGGCACTGTTCCATAGAGCTGGCCAGCAGCATTACATTTTAATGAGCTGAAGAGAGATCATGGGCCGACCCACACAAGACATTTCCTAGAAAAAAAAAACGGTGGAGAGAGAGGCTGAAAAAATTCATTTCATGCACTATGGCTGCTTAAAAAGGGCAATTTGAACAGGTCTCAACACATGTATGCGGTAAATTTTTAATCTGCATTAATGACATGAAAGAAGAGCCAATAAACCTTCGTTTCCAATGTTGTTCAAGTTGTCATCTCAGAGGAGGGCATTGTAAGAACCTCTGTTTATGTGTAAAATTAGTATGTATAATGATGTAGCTGGAAATTATTATAACATTATTATTATTATTTATTATAACACTCCTTTGATCGTAACAGAACATTTTACACAGGCTGTCGTCGCCTAGTCAAGCTATAACCCTTGTGCCATTTCAAACAGGTGTTCTTGTGCCCTGTCTAAAAGTATTCCCTCACCAGTGAGCAGACTTCAGAGGCAGGACCCTCATGCACTGAGCGCTTAAGAGGTTGACCTCTGCTCTGTTGACGTTAGAAGATGTCCCAGCTTTAAGCACATTTTCTCTGCATGAATTATTAAAGATTACACACTGTCTGGGGTGTTCTCTGTGTCCTCCTCACAGCATGAAGTCACTGGCACACAACCAGTTCTGAGCCCTTCTATCGCCTGAATCCTAAGCGTCCTTTCAATAGCATCGATTCATATTTTAATATTTCTACAGGGAATTCGCAGCACCCTGGCAAGTCATTAATTCACACCTTCCAAATAGCTCATTCGATAGCGAGAACATGGATCCAAGCTATTGAATTTGTGTGGCTAATGCAAATCGCAGGGGTTAAATCATTGTTTTGGTTGGATGTTAAAAAAACGCACAGAATCCTTTTTTTTTACTAAAAATATGTTATATGAAATCTTGCCAGTTCACTTCACTCAAATCATCAGCACATATGAAATAAGGATTTCCCTAGTAATGAAATTTACATCCATGTTATAGTTTATACAAATGTGTAGCCAACGAGTATAAATGTGTTCCTGGAATAAGGTGACAGCTTCTTCTCTCAAAAGCGTGTCCCAGATTAAAGACATCAGATGCTGCAGTGGGCTTTGGTGAAGCAATGAGACACTATTGCTTTCCTGTCACATATAATTTATAGCCCTCCATTTGCATCTGTTCTTCCCTGCCTCTAATTCCCAACTTTTTTTTTTATCCCCAAGTCCCAATCAATAGGGCCTCATCCGCACTGGCACCCTTGAATGTTTGTGCTAAAAAAAAAAATGTCGGATCTGGGAAGTCAGTATCTACACTCTACAAGCAATCTTCACTTGCTTCAGTGAGGAGGAGGACAGAGGGAGAGATTGAGATAGATAAAAAAGGAGAGAGGGAGAGAGAGAGAGAGAGATTATTAAAGCTGAGGCCAGTTCGAAGCAGTGAAGCTCATCATTGAGGTGAATTGATGTGATTTCATGCTTTGTTTGCAAGATCATTCAGACCAAAGTGCAATGAAGACTTTCCCCCATATCACACCTTCGAGGTAGTGGGACTTTATCATATTTCTAAAGATGGGATCCCATTTGATTGAATCCACTCTCTCCGCGGTAGCTCCCCCTCTGCCTCGCACATCTACTCCATGATTGGCCCTAATACCCCAAGATTGGTTATTTGTGACAGAATCAGTGCATCTATATAGGAAGGCCCCAAAACAACACTAGAGTTTTACTAACGCACTGGGTCGCATCAGGCTGTGCGAAAGCTTAGCGTAAAGTGATCCTGCCAAACAGCTGCAACTTTGACTCATAGTGTTCTTTTAACTGTCATTTCGTAGGATAATTCGAACCAAAGTTCAGCAGCCTTTCCATCCATCCTCCGACGGCACAGGAACGCCTCTCTCCACAGCGGGACACACTATAGGTGAGGCAGCATATATTTTGCATATAAACATAAAAATCGTAATTGCATCAATTACGCCTGTGACCTAATGTTCATTCATTCTCTTTTAAGGTGATCTTGAGAGCACTCCATATACGTTAACCTATTCCTGTGCTCTTTCAGTGCCCAGCACAGCCTCCCCACCTGTGTCAAGCGCTTCCAATGACCCCGTGGGGTCCTACTCTATTAATGGCATCCTAGGAATCCCTCGCTCCAACGGCGAAAAGAGAAAACGCGATGATGGTAAGAGACTGGATTTCTCTCCATCGCTTTTATTCCCCTTTCACTCTTTTTCTAGGCCTCTCTACAGCCCCCTGTAATTTCCAATTTGTGTGGGGAGATGAAGATGGCATTTTGATAGCACTGGACAAAGCATTTTGTAAAAGAAAAAAAGCGCTCTCAAGTGACTTGTTATGTAGTAAAGCAGATTGGACTATTTCATTCAGCCGCTTGATACTATGGTGTTTGCACGGCTGTAGCATATTTTATTTGATGATACAGTAGCTCTGCGCAAACAAGAATATGCCTACATGCTATCATTCGGTCCGAATCATGACAGCATAACGCTTAGGCAGTGCGTCAGGGATACGGCTTTATGCTTTTTGTAAATAATACAGGTCAACGAAATGAAGACAAAGAAATCAGCAAAGTAAATACAAGAGATGCATGAGGAAATGTGCTCAGAACCCACTGGAGATGCAGAATGCAATGCAAAAACGGCCTGATGTGCGATTTATAATTGACTTCTAAAGATATATTCTGACGTTTTAATTTCTCACAATTTTCTGGCTGTGTATTTTTGCTTTTGAAAAAATGCTGAAATAGCGGCAAAATGGGGGCTGCCAACCTGCTCATGCCAACATTCTCTCTCCTTTTCTAAATGAGAAGGCACATACTGCCTCAGGCCTAATGGCTGATCGGCTCTTCATACAATCGCCTTTTGAATGCTAGTGAATAAACATCGATGTGGCACCGGACCGAACAGGAACACAGAAAGTGCTGTAGTCAAAGGGAGGGAGGTTGAAGTGGTTGGAAATGATCTCTTAAAACATTTATCAAAGCAGGGCTACTTGCTTCTTTTATGTTTCCATCTCTTTAGTTCTCTGGAGTGGCAACCACTTGGATGGGAGGAAAATAGGATATTGTAAGTTCCGTTAGCCCACCTTCTTTTTGCTTGCTCAATCACGAGCCACTCGAGTCTGATCAAGTGCTCTGTGAGGGTGTGTGTGAGTGAGTGTGTGTGTGTGTGTGTGCACGTGTACGTGTAGGGTTGTGTGTCGAGGGGAGGGGGATGAGACTGAGCACACTGACGCTTAATGATATCTTTATGGAGAGAGCTCTGGATCATATATAAACACTGCGAGAAAGCGACTGTGGCAAATCACATTTGCTACAGCGTGGCAAGCTCTTACCAAGACTGTCGTGGGGCTTTTCCTCTGTCACTGTCATAGACCGTTTGCTCCTAAAAACAGAGAAGGGACATAACATAAGCGAGAGGGGATTACCCAGCCAAACGGCAGCGGCGGTAGTTATTCCTAGTTTGATTAGAACTGACACGACGTGAAGAGTGGATGAAGGGCTAGAGTGTAATTGCATCATAAAACACTAGGCGGGAAAACACGAGTTTACTTGCGTATGTAATATCAAATTTAATACCGCTTCAGCGAGGATTACCTTTCATTACAACGACTAGAGTAAATATTCCCATCGTTGCCAATGTGTTTCCCTCCTCTGGCATCACACGACCTTATGCAGGCCTCTCAAGGTGTACCGAGACATTTGTAGGGCATATGTCATGCCGTGTCCCTGATGAAGAGCTCATGGCTGGTAATTTGATACAGTGCCAAATGTCTAAAAAGCTTTGTGTTATTTAAACTTAGCCCTTATTTCACACCGAGACATCAGGGAGGCAGAGCGACAGCCAGTGTATGGTTTCAATTTCATAGCAGCCCAGCAGCCTTGGGCTACCTGAGCCTTATTTGGCTGGGCACAGTCAATCTTCCCTTCATTAGATGATGACATAACAGAAATATGCTAATCCGATTTTAGGAAGAGCGCAGATGCACTTCGAAACACGTAACGTGCGAAACAAGGTTAAAACCAGCCAGAGCTGGGGCGGTGTGATGAGTTAGCGTTCGATTTAAAAGATGTGGGCTTCCGCAGTCTTTATATTTGATGATGCTAGTGCCCTTTAAAAAAAAGGGGTCCCTATTACAAGA
Organism: Enteromius trimaculatus; assembly: GCA_032361065.1. Taxonomy (NCBI): domain Eukaryota; kingdom Metazoa; phylum Chordata; class Actinopteri; order Cypriniformes; family Cyprinidae; genus Enteromius; species Enteromius trimaculatus. The sequence goes on from JAUMHP010000063.1 coordinate 13,206,822, forward strand.
GTGATATGGAGATAATGTAGTGTGACATGCGTTATGTACACCAGGTCTTTGCAAGAGAGGCTTCAGGGACACAGGTGTCAAAAGAGTCATTAATCTGTCATTTTCATGTGTTACTGCAAATTAAAAGTAGCATATTGCTCGTCGGCTACGGGTGACGTTCGCCATGGCGTAGGCCGTCGGAGGAAGGGAGGGAGAGAGGGAGGTAGGGGTTGGGGGGAGCCTCCCAAGATTAGTTCTTTGGTGGCAATAGCTCCCCGCAAGTTGAACATAGTGACATTTAAGAGAATTTGCAATTCTGCAGAGAAAAGCTATTAATTCACAAATTAGCACCCCCTTCCTCTATCGTGGATGTGCAAGCTATTGAGGAGACAAAAGAAATAGCCTAAAGGGGAAGAGAGAGACACAGCCCTATCTGTGTAAAGATTGGTTTATATGTCTGGAAGCAGTGATACCAATTATGCCAGCACAGAGAATGCGCCTCAACCTTATTGCTGCCTTCACAGGCCCTTCAATCCATTGCCAGATTTATTTGTGTATCTCATTATGGAAAATAGAATGCTTCTCTTGCCAAATGCATTAATGGCAAAAGAGGGAAATTAAGCCTGTTTGGGATTTCTCATTTGTCAAAGTTAATACTTTGTTACAAAATGACACAAATGAATGAACTGAGTTAATTACTAGCGGTACAGGCACGAGTCGCGTATTTCAGCGCCGTTTCGTTCTCACCTGTCCTTGCGTTGGCTAATTAGCAGGTTGGTGTGACCCGGCTCACTTCCATCTGTGTGAAACCAAACATTACCTACATAGGGAGTAGACCGGTTGCAATAAATTGCATGCAAAAACACAATCTGACGCTTGAATCAGCTGTGGGAGCATGCCCTCACATGAAAGGAATGAAAGATTTATAAGGCCTTGCAGCGTATTTATTTGACGTTGGCGTGATAAAGAGATTACATCCATGCCATTGTGGTACAAGGATGCAAAAGTTTCACTTATAGCTTGTTTGTTCATCTGAAAGTATTGCATTGAGAGTGAGCGACAACACACTTCAAATCCCCATGCTAAAATAGTTTGGCCCACAGCTAGAATGCTTTAACCTGTGCTTCCATTTCATGGCCTGTGAGATTCTATTGTGTCAATATAGATTCTACTTTAAAAAAGAATAGAAATGAAATACATCCAAACCAAGAAATGGATTGGCCTCAGTCTAAATCGAATAAGAACATCCCACCGATCTCATCATGATGATAGCCTCTGTATGAAAGAGAAAGACCAGATTTGAGAGAGGCTGCAGAGCGTAACCGGCAGAGAAGAAGGTGCCGGGCTCCTTATCAAAGGACACAAAAGGTCTATGCCCCCGCTCGGCTGATACATCTGCATTCAAGCAGACCCACCACCCCGGCTTGGCCGATAGCTCGAACATGAAAATCTGCAGCACGAAAACATCTAAGGACAGGGTGGTTCGCTCGAGGAGGAATCATGTCAGGGAAAAGTCAATTATGAAAGCTGATGCTGAGAATTAATGGTGCGCCGCATTACGCAGATTTTAAAAGGAAAGAGAGTGAGAGCGAGGGAGACACGCATTCATTAATTGCGTTCCAGAACGCTGTGTCACATGAGGCCGATGTGCTAAATGACGGACCGGGTATGAGTACAGTAAAGAATGAAACCCATGCTGACAGCAGTAGCCTGAGAAAAGAAAAAAGGAGAGAAAGCGCAGCTCCTACTGGCAGCCTGCACACTGCTCAGCATCGCTAAATTGAATTAATAAAGCCTTTAAACACGCTGTAACATAACAGGAAATTAACAGCCCCGGTTGTGCTGCTGCTGCTGCCACCTCGCTCTTTCTCTCCCTCCATCTCTCTCTTGTTCATTCTCCCATTGTCTCGTCTTCTTCTGATTTAGTTATGTGCTGTGCAGTCTTGCCGCACCGTAGATTTTACAAATGGGGGTGCCAAGTTTTTTTTCCTGTTTGCTTCTCCAGCCTATATAATGAGTGCAAACCCACACAAATTCCTGGTTTTTGAGCAAGCTACCTTTTCGTAAGATCAAAAAAAAAAAAAAAAAAACATTTAAATAGGAACAACTCAACTTCAGGCTTAAAGGGACAGTTCATCTTAAAATCTTAATTTTATTATTTACCCCTCACGGTGATTAAATATTTTTTCTTTACATCAATCCATTGAGTCAGTCAGTAGCACAGTAACACTGAAAGAATTTTTTACTGAAGAAAGTTACAGCGAAAGGTTTTATTTTTAGGTGAACTACCCCTATACGAGTGGACGTGTGATATCAGGTCAAGGGTCACAGGGGTCACAAGACCCTCATTTGCTTTTCAAAAAGCTCTCTCATCCAAGCCAGCCTTATCTGATGAGATGAAAGCAGGACGCTCAGCACTGTTCTCTTAAAAGAATGTCACACCTGCCCGGTCAACCCTAAACACACACTTCCTAAAGCCTAATATATTCCCTCAGACTTCATATCACAAATTTAAGACATTCCACTTTAAAATATTCAAAAGCACTTCCACGTACAGACATTGACTATGTACAGTGCATCTATTAAAATGACAAGTTCACCATGACAAGCCCTTTACTGTCTCTTGTTCCTAGTTTTATTTGAACTGGACTCTCCAGAGGAGGAAGCCCAGGGGAGGCCTGTTTTATGGACTCTGGTTATCTGATCTGACAGAGCTGTAGTCCCATAGCACCAAAGTGCTAATGCAGTGGGATGTCAAAACAAACACACTCAAGTGTTCCAATGAAATCAATATAGCACAAGCACTGATGTAAACAGGAGCCATATACATAAGCTAGACAGCATCACCACAATCACACGTAATCTCTGCTACACGTTCAAGAAATTCCAGTGAGAAACGCTGATCTAACCTTGATCTCACCTTGATCTCACCTAAATCTTCCCTGTAACGTAACGGAGAGCAGCCCAGCCCCCACAGCTCAAACCTCAGCTCCGTCCCCTGTGTCAACTAGCGGCCCTGCGCGCTTTGGGCTTTTGAGTATGGGAAACATGCTGCACCGAAGCAAATGACAAACGCCTGCTTATTGATCGCAGTTTGCACTTAGACCAGCTGATAGAAAGTAATTAATGACTCTATTTTCTTCTGTACCAAAGAGAACAATTGAGGTTTATACGGCAACAGCACGCAGCCTTATAGAAGGCCCCCAAGGGAGCTGTCTATAAAAAATGCCTGCTCTCAGATATGGAATGACTCAGATAATGCGGAGAGAAAAAAACACAACAAAACAACCACAACTGGAATTAATAGGAAGACAAAAAATGTCACCTCAGTGTAGCTTAAATACACACTCACACACACGTAATATCTCCCAGTCTCTTATCAGACCTCTCTGTGGATCTATTTCTCCTGAAAGTCAGTTCATCCTGTGGCCTCAGCCATTGAAAAAAGGTCAAGCTGGCGGGTAGAATGGCAATAAAGCCCCTGAAATGGTACTATCAGTGGAACATGATTGATCAATTGAATTCCATAGCACAGAAAAATGTGGGATTAAGTAGAGTATTATACGCACAATGAGTTGAGGCATGATGTTCATTTCAAGTTCATTTCGCCTCTCTCCTGCCACCAGATCAGGCAATCAATAGGGGCCTTGCATATCATATATCACTACGCTCTCGCCGAGGAGAGAACATAATCTGCTGCAAATTTAGAATGACAGATTTGTAAGGGAGCAAAAAAAGCCCCTCCACCACCAGAGTCACGATAGGCGAGAGGCTGCCGGCGCGACTGCCGAGGTTGCACGAACGTTTGCCGAATGTTTGTGGTAGGGCTTCCGGGATAGCAAAATGAGGCGCCGGGGAAAGAAGGCTACCTGCTTCGGCAGGGTGATGAGGTCACGGTCTGAGGGGAAACTGTTCATTTGTTTATAGAGAGTGAGATGGAGGGAAATGCATAAGCTGGCAGTCAAGCTGTGTAATTGTATTCAAGCCGGCACTGGCCTCCCATTTTTCCAGGGAAAAGCAATCTGAAAGTGAAAGCAGCATTACATTCTAAAGGAAATTGTGCCTTTTAAATAATAGCTCTCCATTTTCCACCAGCCCGCAGACAAAAAAGAGAACAAGGTGGCTCACGCTAAAACACATGGCGTTCCCAACAAGTATATGTTTGCTCTGAAGGTAATCCATCAATTACTGCAGACCTATCAGATGATGACGGTGCTGATGCCGATCTGGGATGGGGGAGGTGTGGGTCTTCTCTCTCCCACTTTGCACCGTCCACATCTTTCCCTCTCTCTCTTTCTCTCCCAGCCTCATGCACTCTATCTTTCCGCAGCTATTAGGATCAGTTTGAGGCTAGCGCTGACTGAATTTGAGCTGATATACTCCAATCTTTCATCCAGCGGTGCTGAGAGGTGCACTACAGCACTAGACGTAGCTGTTGTGTGGGTGCGGGGAGGGGCGGGATGGGTTGCCTGTCCCGGGGAGAAACGGGACCATAACGACTGGTACTAGCATGTGGCCTTGTCCCTCTCTCCTCTCATAGATGGTTCAGATGGCTCTGGCCCAAACAGTGATTCTCAGGGTAGTGTGGAGAGTTTACGGAAGCACCTGAGGGCTGATGCCTTCACTCAACAGCAGCTGGAGGCTCTGGATCGGGTGTTTGAGCGGCCGTCATACCCCGACGTCTTCCCTACGTCAGAACACATCAAGCCAGAGCAGGTTAGTAATATTGAGGCAAATGGACGAATACTAACAAACTAACTCTTAAACAAAAAAATCTGGAGATTGTTTGCAGTACTAATTCTAAAGCGGAGTGTGAGCGGACAGCAGAGCTCATTCGAACCGACAGATGTTTATTTTTCTTAAGATGAACTAGAGAAATCAAGTCACCATACGATTTAATCCCAGACAAATGTTAACTGATGCATCTTGCCCAAGCATCACTAATATATGCATTAAATAGTGTAAGGTGCATTAAAGCCAGATTAATTTAGTTATAATTGCACATCAACACGAATCTGCTGATACGAATACGAAAAATAATTGACAAATATTCAGTCTCATGAAAATTTACGCTGTGAAAAACAAAACAAAACAAAACAAACACCCCCCTTGTATATACAAGCTCTTATTTAAAGCTTTCGGCTTATTACAGGAGATAAGCTTTATTTTCTTTCATTATACTATCAAACAACCAGTGGCTATTAATTTTTCCCTTGAAACTCCAAGTAGAGGCCCGTAAAGCTAAAGCAGTGGCCTAATTGAGTTCATTTTAATTTCTCTCCGATCGCAGAGAATTACACTGGTGATAAATCAGGGGGACAGCCCTCACCCCTAGTAGAGGGCCTAATTTGCAGCTAATTACAAAACTGATTTCTACTGGAAGATCAATACCAAAACGAATTGGAAATGACTTGCAATCACAAAGAGAAGCCAAGAAGGTATTAAAAAAGGCAAGGAAAGAGGCTAAACGCGAGGGAAAAAACAGCCCTGGAACAGTCCAGAAAAATCACTTTTAATTTAATGTAATATTAATCAGACTACATTCCCATTTATTGGTCCGTTTTTGTGCCCCCTTTTTAACTCTTGAAAGAGCGGACCTATTAGCAATGTCTGGTGTGTGAGGCCGGGCATTAAAAAGTCATTTTGGAAATGCTAAACTCAATGGGCTCACCCCTCCCACACTTCTGCCAGCCATTTGGTCATCCTTTTCAGATGGCTCTTCAGTTGCCCCACGCCCAACTTGCCCCTATCTGCATGATAAAATAGCTGTTGTGCATCTGAGGCCAGACCAAATAGAGAGGAACATCCGCTACTGGCCAACTGAACATTTGTAGCAGACAATTAGAGTTTATCTGGAATAGAGACAGACAAGTCTGGGGTCACAGCATTTCCCATTGGGACACCGGCCCTATTGTGATGCGCAGATGCACGAACGCACACACGCACACAGACGTATACGGACATATGTACGCTCACAGTTTAATACACGGCGAACAATGGTAGCCGGAAATCTATTCTCATTTGTTGCGTTCGTTACAAAAGAAATCTATTTCAAGAAAATCATAGCACAACAAATGAACTAGAATGCAACTTAATCCAACAAATGTAAAAGCCAATCTTTTAGCATTTAAAAATTATTACAGAAAGCGGTTTCGGGATTATGTTCGTGTCATCATTTTCTCATCCTAAAGAAAACAATTACAAATGCTCTCGAAACGAGGCCATGTTGGTAATCGAACAAAGCGGACCCGTCTCCTCCCTTGGCTGGTCAGGGGAATGACTGCAGTCAAGCACAAAGAGACAGCTGACACCCCTTCCTTTCAGTCTGTTCCAAATCCTACTCTCTGTCCCGCTCACATCCTTAATGTATGCACACACAGTTCACATTAACTCCACCAAAACCCACATCCACTGACTGGGGGAAATAAAAATAATGTGCAAGTTTAGTAGATTTCAGGTGCCCATTTACAAAGCCACAGTAACTGAGCCGCCGCTATATTAAATCCACTTTTCTTAAATCATACGAAATATCGTAAAAAGAAGAAAGAAATAAAATAGCACAGGACTGGCAGCTCAGAAGCAGAAAGCTTTCTAATTGGACACCTTAAAAGTGATGCTTGGATCCCAAGATATATCTACTTAAAGTGTCCCCTCCCCTCATTGGCAGGCTAATGAATACTCGCTACCAGCACTGAACCCTGGACTGGACGAAGCCAAGCCCAGTCTATCAACCAGCGTCAGCTCAGATTTGGGCTCCAGTGTGTCACAGAGCTACCCGGTAGTGACAGGTAAGAGCGCTGGATCCATAGAATACTGGCAGGACGTTCATATTCTAGACTATGTGACTTTTTATGTGGTAAAGTGAGCTTTTTAAGTTGAGCGGACAGGTGAGAGTGGAATGTGACATGTTGATCTAAAGTGGATGGATTAGTGCTGCCTGCTCTGAGGGGCCGTGTAAGAAAGAAGCGATCGAAACAGACAGGCGCCGTTACTTGCATGCAAGAAGTGATTATGGAGATTTGTTGGCCAGTGTCAGTGTGCAAAAACCAATGAATTGTTTTACTACTTCACCATTGTGTACTGAAATGTTTTCTTCAGCTCATAGTTCTCAGAAAGAAATATGGCGGCCTAGCACGGTTTGGCCTTTTAATGCTGCAGCATTTTTTTTTTTTCCTTGTGGTATGCGGTGGTTAATGTCAGCCTGGCTAATTGAAATATTGTTTCATTGTTGCGGCTGTTATTACCTCAGAGAAGGTTAAGTTTACTGATAGCCAACTGTCGTGCTGAGATTAATACGCTGAGCTTTTAATAAAATTCACATAATTATGCAGGAGCCATCAAAGCCAATGAGTTCTGTGTGGGCGGAGGACAGGATGATTGAAAATTGCTGTGCCCCCTTCTCAAATGATAGCTGGATAATGTTATGTGAAAAGAAAGGGCTTTTTTCCCCCTCGGTAATATGTGGGAGGTAGAGTTCCCTCCAGAAAGTTGGGCCTCTGGAGAAGAAAGGTGTGTTTTTGTCCTTTGTATGAAAGCAGTCTCGGTCTAGGGAGCACCCTCATGGCAGGTGGCCTTTCTTGCACCTGGAACAGGACACACCGGGGGTCTTAGTGCAGGCCACCTCTTGCTTCTGATAGAGTGTAGGAAACGGCCCTGGTGGAGAGATTTTTTACATGGTTGCTTAAATTTGTATTGTTGTTAATGATTTCGCAATGGTGTCGGTTTATGCATGCATGATGAGAATGCTTACCCCTGGCAACCTAAATTCAGCTTTTTTTAATGAAAAAAATAAAATACAGTTGTAATTATGTTCTAAAGCTTTTTCAAAATGTCTAGGCTCAAATGACATTTCTTGAGAGTCTTATATATTAACTGTTCCATGTCGTATTCTAAATGACTTTTGGCAGTAATAACTTCATTTATTAAAAAAAAACAAGAAAGGCAGTTCAAAGATGCAATAACGTAATGTTATGGTGTACTCGAATGTGATAAACTGGAAATAAGAATAAGGACAGAGTTAAAGGAGGTGCTAAATTACCCTACGCATTTACACTGAGAGCCAATTCTGAATAAATTACTCCCTCTCATTGGATAGAGCTGGAGATTATGCTCATTCCCAGCAATGTTTTCCTGAGCCAATTAAAATTCACGCTGCCATTGATCTTGTTGATTTTATGTTGTGCGATTTGCATAATCTATTAAAGATGAATGATTAATGAACTCTTCATTACAAAACAGAAATTGGAATTTTAAGGGCACTACGAGGCATAGGAGACGTGCTTTTTGTGTTAACTGTTTACCCAATTAGTTTTAGGGGTTACTGCTCTGTACCTAAAGTCCTAAAGGAAAATGCATTTAAATATGGCTTGTCTATTGGACTGAAATTTATGATGCCGGATGAAATCTAATTAAAAAATTTTTTAAAAGTAGTCAAATCCATTCCTTTAAATAATGGAAGAGCTGCATAGTTTTTTAGACAAATTAATAATATAAATTCATAGAAAGTACAGATAAGTTGTTGTGGGTTTAATCTGTGCTTCTGTTGTTTTAAAGGGCTTCAGACTTATCAGAGGCAATACTTGCCCTTATGCGTCACGCACATTCCACACTTTCATGTATTAACTGTAGTAGAGGAGGAAAAACAATGGTATGATTTATTCAAACCGCAGTAAAAAGTCTGGATGCTGTCCAGATATGGCTAGCTTTTTAAAAAGGCCGTTTGCACATACCTTCACAATGAATGACTAGTACGGATTCTTAAGCGCCGTCCCTGCCGAGCCGTATAATGGAAGTCTTCCTGGTGCCAGTAGGATGGTACCGTGTAAATGGGCACCCCTCCGATCCGCTGAAAACCTGAGCAGGTGCTGAAGGGATCCCCCTTGTTCCAAATCTCTTTGGAGAGATGGGAGGAGAGGAGAAGGGGGGAGAGGGAGAAAAAAAAAAAATCAGCGCCCGGGCCTGAAAGCAACAGAGCTCCATGTCTGAAAAAAAAAAAAAAAAAAACAAGCAAGAAAAGTAAAAAAGAAAAGCAGCATACGCAGGCAGAGCGAAAGAAAAGACTGCTTTGTGTCGGCTTATGCTGCTGATGAACTCCGGCTGAAATATATCCGCCAGAGAGCCATTTTTTAAGTGTGGCCCGCTATTCTCCAGTGAGCAGCAAACAACACGCTGCCGGCTAGACTGAGGTACCTGATGTGTGGCCCGGTGACAAACTGCCTCTGTCTTGAGTCACCAGAAGCCCCGGCAGGCCCTAGAGCCCAAATTAATGTTTATTTCAGACTCGCAATAGCACACTAACCTTTGAGCACACATTTAATAATGAATGACTTTAGGAACTTATATTGGAGCAATTTGGCCATCCAAACATTACATTGCTGTAATTGATTGAGGTGATGCAGTCTATTCCGTTTTTTTTTGTTTTTTTTTTTCTGTGACAAAATGTTGAATATTGAGGTCAAAGACTGCATTGTCTGTAATTATAAGTTCCTGTTGTTGTTGTTTTTTCATCTCATCTCGAAGGCAAGTGACTTTACTGGAGCTGTTTTAAAAAAGGAAGCCATTCCTCTCTCTCTCTTCACCCATGTGAAACTGTGCATTCATGAGAGCAAAAGACAGACATGGAGAACTCTATAGCTCTTGTTCGTGTTGAGATGTGATGCGCCTCCACATAGACCAGTGTTTATCTTCCATCTCAGTAATCAGGAGGTTGACAGCCTTCCTTTTTGCAGGTCTTGCTCGTTTCCAGGACAATAAGCAACACCACCTCTGATTAGTTTCAGAGTTCAGTGATCTTGAACACTGGGCTTCGGTCAGTGTAGCGAACGCCCTTGTCTGCTTTACAGCGGCAAAGCAGAGGCAGTGAAAACGCGAGGCCTAATTCCTCCGACAGCCTCTCTTCCTTTTCTCCTTTATTGGCCTCTAAGGTTTTATATTTTTGAAGTTAGGTTTTATCTTCGTCTCTGAAATATAGTCATCTAACCGCCTCATTTGTGTGTGTCTCCGTGTCTCTCGATTAAAAAACGTAGTGTTTATCTTGCTCCTGCTGTATGAAGATTCGGCTGTTAGTCCCAGGAAAGGAAATTCTGCCATTGATTTGTGTGGGAAAGAGGCCAGTTAAGTTGCCTGATTTCCTGGCGTTAGGTCAGAACGGATTGTCAGGGTTGCGTCTGACAACAAGGAGGCCTTATCTTAATGAGCGACTCTCCGCACATAGCTTGGTTGTAAAACAACAATAGTTGGGAAACAGCTAATGAGGCTATCATGAAGCTGTGAGAGCCTTCCCCACAGACCATGTTAACAGCAGAGGACGTTAAAGAGGATGAGTGGAGAGAGAGATGAAGACAGAGCTCACATTGATTGCTCGAGCTGCAGTCGCAAACCCACTAAGATGAAAAATGCCAAACCTCATCAGCCAAATGATATTACGGCTGGCGATGCAAAGGGGCTGTGTCGCGATTTGCAGGCTTTTTGTTTGGAGATGCGACTCTTACCTCTGAACCTTAGGGAAATTTGAGCGTGATTGATCTGCGAGCCAAGCTGCTGTTTGCTGATGCTATTCTGGAGATAATACAGTTTCAAAGTGATTTACCTGTTTATATTTGCTCATTTTTTGCTCATTCGATGGCTAAATAATTTCAATCAGGTTTGTATACAAATGTAGCTTTATTTAGGTTTGGATATAAATCTAAAGTTGATGGATGACTGTGAAAGTTTCTCTGTTATGGAGCAAATTATGTTTTTTTTTTTTCGTTAGAAAAAAACAATAAAACTATGGAAGATTAAGAAAAAAAATCAGTTGTAATATATTCTGTTTGTAAGTATAAATAAGCAAGGCCAAAACAAACACTTGCCAAGTTGGTAAAATGCAAGTACAATATAACTTCTTATTTTGTTGCAATTTCAGTGAATAAAATTTACACAAAATTTTCAACAATAATAACTTCCTTGTCTGAACTTCTAAATTTGTAGAGATATATTCCTGCCTTGGGAGCAACACTGATTGACAATCAATTTCACATGCTGTTGTACAAATGGAATAGACAACAGGTGAAAATTATAGGCAATTAGCAAGACACCCCCAATAAAGGAGTGGTTCTGCAGGTGGAGACTACAGACCACTTCTCAGTTCCTATCATTTCTGGCTTATGTTTTGGTCACTTTTGAATGCTGGCGGTGCTTGCACTCTAGTGCTAGCATGAGACTGAGTCTACAACCCACACAAGTGGCTCAGGTAGTGCAGCTCACGCAGGATGGCACATCAATGCGAGCTGTGGCGAGAAGGTTTGCTGTGTCTGTCAGCGTAGTGTCGAGAGCATGGAGGTGCTACCAGCAGACAGGCCAGTACATCATGAGATGTGGAGGAGGCCGTAGAAGGGCAACAACCCAACAGCAGGACCGCTACCTCCGCCTTTGTGCAAGGAGGAACAGGAGGAGCACTGGCAGAGCCCTGCAAAATGCAGGCCGCAGAACACTACTGAGCCTCATTTTGTTTGATCAAAGTTGGATCAGCCTGTAGTGTGCTTTTCCGCTTCAATTTTGAGTGCGACTCCAAATCCAGACCTCCATGGGTTAATAAATTTGATTTGAATTTGGTCATTTTTGTGTGACTTTGTTGTCAGCACATTCAACTATGTAAAGAACAAAGTATTTAATATTTCATTCATTCAGATCTAGGATGTGTTCCCTTTATTTTTTTGAGCAGTGCATAAATAGTTTTATGTTAATACTGCAATTTTTGGTATAATAAAAAAAATATATAGCCAGCACATGTGCGGCAAAAGTACATCTTTGATGCAATTATTTGTGGATCAGCGTTAGCACATAAAACCCTCACATAGCACAAGTCCTGGCTTTCCATGACCAAATCCCCTCGTGCGTGTAGAAATGTTGTTTGCTGAGCGTGTGCCTCTGGAGGCTCTGTTAAAACTCCTGAACACACCCGAGGAACTGAGTCAGAACACCATGGCAGTTGTAACTTCACATAAATTCTTCTTTTCCTCCTAAACGCAATGTAGCATCACGACAACACCAAACACTGTCAGCCAAACTTCATTTTCCTTTTCTTTTACTGCTTCCATTCAGTACTTCCATCTGTCATGATTCATCTTTGTTTTTCTGTTTTGGGTTTTTTTTGCTGAGTGCGAGCGATTGTGCATTGTCTGATTGTGTGTGTGTGGCTTTTTTGTTGTTTTTCTCCACCTGGCAGAGTCACATTCATCCTCCGTGTGCGTTAAGCAGGAGCCGCATGAGGCTTCCCTGGCTCCTTTCACCCCTTCCTCACTGGCAGTCTCGGGTCTAATGGAACTGTTGCCCCTCCAGCCCAGCGTGTCAGTAGATGCCTCCACCCCCTGCTACGGTGCCTATACCCATCATGCCCCCAGCTACGGCCAATACGCAAGCCAGCCTATTATAGCAGGTACAGCCGTACAAAACAGAAAAATAAGTAAAATAAAATAATAATAATACAAAGAAAGATTAGAAAACGTACTCTGCGCTGGTAAAGGTAAAGGCATCATACTTTTTTTTGTGGATGGGGCAGCAATGGCAGTCCAAGGTCATTTGACCTACACACACACACAAAAAAAAAGACATTATGAAAAGAAGGGAAGATTATTTTTTACTAACTTTCAATTAAAAGTATAGAGTAAATTAGATTTTTATTTTTTTAAAAGAAATTAATACTTTTAAATGCATATATGCATTAAATTGATTAAAAGTGACTGTAAAGTATTTTATTATTTTATAGCTGAAAAAGATATATCAAATAAATGCTGTTCTAATGAACTTTTTCATCACTAAAAAAATCTTTAAAAAGGGTTTAGCACTGCTGTTTTTAACATTGATAATAAGAAGAATTATTTATTGAGAAAATCAGCATATTAGAATTATTTCTGAAGGATAATGCAACACTGAAGACTGGGGTACTGATGCTGGAAATGTAGCTTTACAATCAATGGAATAAATTACATTTAACATGAAGAATTAGCAAAATACATAAAAATAGAGAACTTTTTTTTATTGCAATAATATTTTACTGTAACATTTTTAAAGGTATATAAAAATATTATATACACTGTAAAATTGCAACATTTTTCAAATATACTAATATTTTTTAAAATTGCATTTAAAATTTAACTGACCCAAAAATCCATTGGGGCACATTTCACGGCACTGCTGGAGATGGCTACGGTCTTGAAAAGTACTGTTAATTTTTAGGTAGTCTCTAGTACTTTGATTTTTTTTTTTTTTATGATTAAAAGCCTCTGTATGTGAGTGGAATTGTGTGTCTGTCATACTCTGTAACTGCAACGTTTGCTCATTTTTTTTATTTAATGACCAAAAACAAGACAACAACTCGGTTGTAATTTACTCATTGTTCACATTAATTAAACCAAAAGCACAACATCCCACTAAAACAGATTTTCACATTGCTTACTGACTTTGTGTGCCACTCTTACTGGCAGCTCTCTTATTAGTAACTAGAATAGGGTACTTCCCCCCCCCCTAAACCCTCACTGGTCCCCTTTTCAAACAATGATGCAGGACCTCGCGAGGGCTCATTCGGGACTGATGACAGGCCTACGTGCTGTAAAGTTTGCGCCAGCACATCCAGCAGGATTGCTAGCCGTCACCTCCAATTACAGAACTGAATATGGCGGCAGTGTGCGCTCTCGTGATGTATTGGGCTTTTTTAGCAGCAGCAATGCCACCAGCAGGCCGAGGGCATTCTGTGCTTCGAGCTGTCGAGCTGTTTTAAATATTTCAGTCAAAACAGGCCAGCAGCGCCACTCTGTGTAATAGAGGAAGTTAAAGGCTGAGTGACCTAGAAGAGAAAAAGGCAGAGTTGTTTTTAGCTTCTGCAGGGTCATCAGTTTTTTTTTTTAAGTTGTGGATTTATGGAGAGGTGATCATTACCTACTGTATATTCGGCATGTGGGTTTTCTAGTTATTTATCCACAAATAAAGAGCTACAGCTGATTTCAGTTTCCTCAGATTAATAGAAAAAAGGGTTGCAGGGTTGTGTTTTTAAGGAAATCAAATATGTTTGATTTTTTTTATTAATGTGCATGGTGTAACATGGTGTTTAATGTAGTTTAATGCATGGCATACTTTTCCACTGTTTTTAATGTATTATTGTTTTATTTGTATTTATTTACTTTTTGTTTTTACAAATATACAAGCACTGCATAGAATCTTTTTTTTTTTCTGTTTTATTATTATTATTGTTGTTGTTATTATAAAGTATTCAGTATAACTGAATGTCCAGTATCCATTTAATGAAAAATCACATAGATAGATTTTTTTTTTTTATTTATTTTATAATTTAGTTTTTTATTGGAGCTACCCTAACAAACTTTGACTTTCTTTCCAGGTCGAGACATGGCGAGCACAACCCTACCAGGATACCCACCTCACGTTCCCCCCACTGGGCAGGGCAGCTACCCCACCTCTACACTTGCTGGAATGGTCCCTGGTAAGTGTAATTACTATTTTTACGAGGACGTTAATTTTAATAGAGCTCGTAATATTTTCAGCGACCGGTCCTCTGCAATTGATCATCTTCAGGAAACCCGAGGTCATGCAAAGCCAAGTTGAATTTGCACTGCTGCACCCGGAAAAATAAAACAGTGATTTGATAATACTTTTGCATTAATATTCAATTAGCATTGTCCCAAAGCTTCCTTTCATGTTTGAATACATTAGTGTAGAATGCCAGGTAACATTTTAAGAATGAGAGTTGCGAAAGAGAAGTGACACAAGCATATTGCCCATGACATTTCTGGTGATGCTAATGTTTATTAAACAGGATAATATTAATGAGAAGCATAATATTAATGAGAAAAAGATTAATGAGGAGCCGTAATTGCAGGATGGCTGCAAAGACAACAGCGGGCAGTGTGAATCTCCATCTCGACTCGTCAATAACACGAGAAGCAGCCTCAGCGTATCGGCTGCCGAGGAGAAAATTAGCGCCTCTCAATAAGTGATCAGGGACATAAGTGCGGGATATAGGACAGTTCCTCTCAGTTCCACTCGGGCTCCAGTGCTCATTACGCCCCTCCCTCGCTCTCCCGGACCGTTCGACGCTTTTACAGGCCATCGATAAACACAGCTTTCTCCACCCTGCCTCCAGTGCTGCAGAGCGTATCTCTTTTCCCCTCTACTTAACCTGCAGTTCAGGTTCACAGCAAACAGTTAAGGGTCACAAAACAGCGGGCGGAAGGCCTGTAAATATTTAAATCACTATCTCTCAGAGGGACCCAACTTGAGTTTCACTGCCAGGACAGGATGCAATCTGGCAGCAAGACCGGTGCCCTCTCCCCAAACAGCGCAAACGCACACATACGTCTGTGAACATACGAACACCATCTGAGAGGTGCAGAGGAGAAGTGGGAAGAGTGTAAATGCAGTTGTACGCGGCGCCAGGCGATAACATCAGCGCTCACAAAGTCCGAGCACAAACATGCAGTGTGCGAAAATTGGAAAACAAATATTTTACATCAAACACAGAAAGGGATTCTTCTCTCGGTCACCGTTGAGTGCCTCAGATAGATTTGAGTCTGTCTTGGGCTTCCACGGCCCACAGACATGAATAGTTCGCAGGGGCAAATTTAATTCAGTGACAGGATTCATTTGCTGGGCAAACATATCTTTACAGGTACATCAAATATGTTTTCATCAAAGATTCATTTTCATTGGTCACACAGGCTGAGAAATCCTCTTAAATCCTAGAGCCATGGGTTTTGTGTGCACTTCCATTCATCTGGCCCTCGAACGACTAAGATTTAGTGACAGACCCCAAACACTGTTAAAGCAAAAGCCATTCCTCACCAGCTTCATATAAAACCCAGCCTTTATTGTCTCATAAAAGAAAGAAACGTGGGGGACCAACAGCATTGCTCACTGACATGGACAGGGCCACTTCCTGAAAGTCGAATTCGGCCAAATAAAAAGGCCAGAGTGTGTGCGAGAACGAATCCATTGGGGAGGTTTTTTTGAAGCCGGGCTTTGGTGCGGCCCGAAGAATAGAGAATCTTAAGAGCGCAACAGCAGAATCAAAGAAAGGGAACTTCAAAACCCAGCTCAGGATTAATGTAACAAATTCAGCCAAAATGGCCGAGCACCAGGGCGTAGGAAAGAGGACAGGGCGAGCCATCTGCTAGCTAGCGCTGTGAAACAATGCCAGTTCCTTTAGTTCTGATGTGCTGCACTAATGCCATGCAATATTTCCAGCACGGCATTACTTTAATTCAATAATCACTTAAGCTAAGTCGACAGCATGTGTCATTACCTTATCTTAAAAGTTCATTTTTATTCATCCCTCCTTTAAATTAAACGTAAAAAAAGTTGTAAAAAAAAACTATTATTGGTAGATTTTAGTAGATTTTACAAAAAAGCAATTTTAGTCTTTCTAATTCAAAATTATAAATTTAATCAATGTTCTTTGTAATTATTTATGAAATTTACTAAAACATTAAAAGTATTTATTAAAAGTAAACCCTTCACATTTTTTCAGTGTACAGCAAGACTCTGGCAAAGGCAAAGCTAACATTTAAATACTCACTGTTTCAATTTTATAGACACAAAGTGTAAACTATAAGCATGCTAACATACTTTTAGTGTAAATAAATGCTTACTTGATGTTTTTTTGTAAAGGTATCACTGATTTTACAACATTGTCATCACAACAATACAACTCCATAAATGCTAAAAGAAAAAGGAAAAAGAAAAGCATGTAAATAACCGAAGAGCTTTTATGAAAATGTAAATATTTTTACAATTCTTCTAAACTCGATTCAAAAATAAAAAAGTTGTTTTTTTTTTGAAGGATGAATCAAAATTGCTTTTTGCGGTAATGAACATTACTCCACAAATGCTGACAGTCGAGCTCTATTTCATCCTGAACGCATGAATATGTCTTTAAGGTACACAATTTGCTTTATTGCTAACCTGTCACTTGTGTTTGATTTCAGGAAGTGACTTTTCAGGAAATCCCTACTCTCACCCACAGTACACAACTTACAATGAAGCTTGGCGGTTCAGCAACCCCGCGTTATTAAGTGAGTATTAACCCTTTTTGCTTATCCCTTATGGGATTAGTCGCTTTAAAGTGGGATTAATATAATCACATTTTACAATGACATTATTTGCATACAGCTTTACTAAACTAGCTACAGTTTTATTTCTCTTTTTGATTAGCGAGGTCATAACACGCCGCATCTCTAAATTAAGATGCGCGCGTAAGCCCTTCGCAAGTGTTTTTGTGCGTGCCGAGGTTTCCAAACGTAATCGAGTAGTCTGATTATATTTTACATAAGCAAAATGATTAGGAGTGGGCGTAAGTGTTGCTCTTGCTGTGGTTTTCAAACGCTCCGCTCTTCTGTTAACTTCCAGGTTCCCCTTATTATTATAGTGCCGCATCACGGGGCTCCGCCCCTCCCACTGCTGCCACTGCCTATGACCGCCACTAGTTACCATGGCAACCCAATCAAACTGCAGGACCATGGCCGCGGCCTCCATATCGTACCAGTCTGAATGGCGTTAAGGTCAGAGGGATTGAAGATGGCTACGCGATCTTCAGTTTCACGGGGCCGAGATCGGATTAGGAGGGTCAAGCAACAGCGGGTTTCCCCCCCAGACATCGACTAT
>JAUMHP010000063.1:13224459-13236997 GCA_032361065.1 Enteromius trimaculatus
CACGCAACATCAACACTAAGGCTCTCATTCTCTAAATCACTGAACAATGACTGAACTATTTCCTGAAAGACTTTGAAAGATTCTACAAAAATATATATATTATACGAGATATAAAACAAGACGAACCGTGTGAAGAAATACCAAGTAACAATTGATGTGTTGTTGTTTTTTTGTTTTCGTTCTCTCTTTAAATCAATCAAATACATTCCTTTACATACTGTATTTAGCATCACTAACAGATCACACACACACACAAGGTTGCCTGAGGCCTTTAACGTAACTTGCCCTCGTCCTACACCATTTCACTAGTGTCTTACCTCTCACGGACAGAACAGCGACGTTGCAGCTGAGCAGAAATCTGCAGTATTGCTCCATTTTCTGTCAAACAGACATGTGTAACAGTTTTAGAAGCCATCTCTGACTCGTGGTATGAAATTACCAACATGATTTAACATTTTCTGTGATACACAATCAAAATGGGGGAAAAGAAAATAGTAAAAAAAAAAAAGAAAAAGAAAAGAAAAACAGGTCAGACACTGAAGAAGACGTTAACTGTTGCTGTATATGACCTGAAAAGAAAACCGTATATTAAATTATTGTTTTGGTTTAGCTGATGGTTTGTGTGCGTGTGTACATTTGTGTGTCATACCTTTTCGGGATATTCCATTTTATCATGTGTAATCTCTAATATCATGATCGGTGCCGCTCTTTTCTCGTTTGCACTATTTTGCATTACTGGATTTATAAGTACAATTGAATCTTCAAAAGTTTGTCATGTTCTATTTAAGCAAAAAGGTCAAGTCGAATTGACAAAGTAACAGCAACACTGGACAAGAATACACTTGCTATACGCTAGAAACTAGTATATGGCTTTTTTGTCCTTTAGTGTTGATTCCTTAAAAAAAAAGAATAAAAAAAGAACCATTTTTGTATCGTGTAACTGAGACAGATTGACTCTGGCTGGCTCAGTACCAAAGTAATCATTAGCAGTCAATTGTACAACAAGTTCAACAAATGCCTTACAGCTTTTTTAATTTCATTTTTTTTATGGTTTGGCTATGGTCCTGAGAGGTAGACATGCATGTAACCCTTCTGTGTGGATGAACAAACGTTTCTCCACCGAGGACAGAAATGGAAACGGTCCATACATACGCTCCTGGAAATGTAAAGTGAATGTACTTTATACCACGTTTGCCAAAGACTTAGTTTGATATTTAATATTTTATTTGCTGTATCTGTCAATAAAACAGTATTATGTTTTAATAGTAGTCAATACTGATTGTATGTGGTAATGTTGAACAACAAGGATAAGATCCATCATAGTCCCACAGCAATGTACACAAAAAAGGTGAATTCTGTTACTCAAAGGTATGTCATTTGCAACAAACTGCTGCTTTGTAGAATGATTTGTGTATAATGTGAAAACAATTCTTCTATGTATATAAGATCACCTACATTTCACCATCGCAGTATCGTACTAATTTACTGATTCCATTTGTAGATAATGAGAACTGAAAGAAAAAAAAAAAAGATTGACATTACATTTGTGTCTTCAATGTGTTGTGCTTTGCAGAGACGCACAACAAAAAGTTTGCATCGGTTGGTGGGTTTCAGATGCTATCACCACATGTGCGGCTGTTTGTATGTTTTGTTTTGGTTCACTTTTACTTAACTTGTTCATACTGTTTAAGTCTCTATGCAAATCAAGTAAAATGGTATCCTGTATTCTCCTTTACTACTGCGTTCAATTTTACCCTTCATTTTAAATGATCCCTAAATCCTGTTAAGCCTGTAGAAATGAACAAATACATTTCACATGCCTGGTTTCGTGGATTGTTTTTGTACTTTGAACCTGTACAATTTAATACAAGACTTCAGACTTCTGATGCTTTTTTGCCAATGTTAAGTTAAAAGTTATTTTACTACAGGAGCGGATTATTCAAAATTCATAGCATGCAAATAGTAAACATCTACAAATATTACTATACATAAATGTACACACAGGACTAGTTCTAATTCAATCAATACAAAAATTATTATTATTATTTTTTGTTTTATTATTATTTCAGCTACCGAGTTGTCCCACTTAGAATGATGAAGAGATTGTTACCCACTCACTGCAATCCACATTTGTTTGTGGCTTTTGGAAACATGTTCTTTACAGAATGAATTTTAAAACAAGCCAACAGCAGCAGAAACAAGAGACAATTCTCCTCTCCTTTCATTAAAATAATGCAAAATACTGTATGTATCACAAACGTAAATTTGTTACGGGCAAAAAAAAATATAAAAAAAAAATATGTAACAAACAGCGAGATGGCCTCAGCCATTACATTTATTCCACCTCTGTCCAGTTCTTTTTTTTTGTGCATATGAGAAATAAATTTTTTGTATGTCAGCCTGTGACCGTAGTGGTGATTATTAACCCTTTCATGAAAGATTCCTTCAAGGATATGCTGAGCTGGAAGACATTTAGTGTGTAGTAACACTAGTTATGAACGTATCATCACTTGTTTGTGTAGTTTGCGAAGAGCAAATAAAATAATATATTGACTATAGAATACAGAGAATTCAAATATTAAAAACTAAAAAAATACTGAAACCATATATAAATATTATAGTTTCAATATACAACATACTCATATAACAATATACAATATCAATGTTATTTTAATGTGTATATAAAATTAAATTTTATTACAATGGATATTACATTTAATATAAAAAGCAAAATATGCACATGCATTTAAATATATTAAATATACAGTGTTCATGTTTTCTTTAGATTTTTTTATATTTAATTCAATAAATGAATTATCATTTATATTACGTATATACACACACACACATTTTAATTTAATTTAAAAAACCCTATGTATATACAATTTAATTTTTTTTTATTTGTACATTTATTTTACATTTAATTAAATACTTTTTAAAAGCAACATAATATATGCATTGATTTTCATTCCAATGCAAGAGAATGTTTAAGGCAGAAAGAAACAGCGGGAAGCAAACATAAAAGTTGAATTGGGGAAGAATGAGAGGAGAGAGAGTCTTCGCGAGAGTGAAAGTGTAAGCAAGGAAAAGGAAAAGTGGAGTAACGGAAGCAGAGAGAAGGAGTCACAGTGAGGGTGTAAAACAGAGTGTGGACTATTTAATGATGCATTGGGTTCCCTCCGCAGCTGACTGCTGCCTGCAGCAGCTCTCCTCCTGCCCGAGCAGACAATCCTACCCTGCTGTAATTCAATTTTTCTGCCTATTGTTTATTTCATAGCTCCCCTGTGAAGCATCAAAAGCTGCTGTTCTGTCAGGCTCTTACTGTCGTATATGTTTGTCATTCAGCCCTTGTTAAAATAACGAAAAAAGGCCTGCCTCTGTTCTTCCCCCAGCTGAGAATTCCCAGTGGTAAAATTATTCCATTTAGATGGAAACTTTTTTGTCACTCCCCTGTCTAAATTGGCATATCTGCTTCTTTTGCTGGAACCAATAAACTGTGAACCCGGATGCATCTGTCAATCAGGCTCATCTTTACTTTAGCATGCCAGATGACAACAGGGGAGATGGGAGAAAAAGCAGCAGAATGGAATCAGCTGATTGGCTCTCATCAGCAAGGCATTACAAAAAGCACCTGTCATCCTCTCGGCTCCTCAAACACTGCGAGGGGCCCGAGCTCAGTACTGCTGGAGACAACTACACAAACAATTGATGACAGTTTAGTCTCATTCTAAACTGAAATTCGAGGTTACGTGAACTGCTTTTGGAAAGCCAGCTTTAAATTCCAAAGTGTATGTGTTTTACGCTTTATATAAAGGCATTATCATACTGTGCAAAGACTGCACTTTTTGGAACTTGTGAGATGAAATAAGTCTCTCATTAAAAAAAATTTAAAACAATTTATCACAGTATTATACACTATAACAAGTAAAATGCAACATTCAGTCCTAAAAGGAACCCTCATGTAAGCACTGTTATCTGAGAGTCCAGAATGCCTCCGCCTGTATTGCGCTGGTTTAACAAGAATAACCTGATCACTGACATAGAAACATACACGTTACCCAGAAACAGGCCAGCGTGACATCGCCTGCATCTCATCAAGCATTAGTCACATTGGTAATCGCACGGAAAATGTGTCCATGTAGTTCTATGTAAATTTCCTACAAACAATAAAGATTTGTAGACATATTATTCATAAGAAATGGGAAAATGTCTGGTGTTTTCTGAGGCTTGAATGGGGAGAAAATGGCATCATCTGTCATGGGGTGTCACACTGGAGAGAGAAGGAGCACCAGAGGAGTTGCGCTGGACAGCACTCACTGGTAAGTCCTGTCAGCCGTCTATGTGCTCGTCATCATCACTGCTGTCATATTTGATGCTGGGGAGGGGAAAGGCCAACCTGGGGCTGTCAATCAAATGCACCTCATTAGGGACACCGCTAATTATGAAATGTTCTAAGATGTCTGGGAATGGAGTCTTTCTTAGGTACTCTATGTCATCAAGACAGTGTAGTTTGTGAGATGACAAGAACTGATTTTCCACGCTGCTTAAGAACAGGGCGTGTAAATTAAAGTATCTATGAAGACAACACAGGCCTACAAAGAATCTGAACAATCAAAAACTCTTCAGCTGCCTGTAATTACTCTTGATTTCAGTTTCATCTTCTGGAAAAATGGAGATAAATTAGGCTGTCGATATTTGGTCATTAAAAAATACCAAAAGAAAATAAAATTACACACAGACTACACTATTGAGACTCATGAGCTCTGGATGTATTTAATTTATTATTATTTATTTATTTGTATATTATTTACATTTATTATTATGGCCTGTGAGTCTTATCATCTAAATATCTGTGAATCTTGTCAAGAGATCCTTCTTATCTCACATCAAAAATAAAAGTTTTTGTTTACGTGTGTGTGTATAATTATATATATATATATATATATATATATTTAATACACACACACCTACACACACACACACACACACACACATACATATATATGTATATATATATATATATATATATATATAAATAAAGAACAAATATGTGAAATAGATTTTTATATAATATAAATTCTATTAACATAATATATATACATATATATATTATGTAAACAAAAACTTATTTTAGATGCGATTAATCATGATTAATCCTTTGACAGCACTTGCAAATATGTATTTTATGTATACATATATACAGTATATATATATATTTTTACACACACACACACACAGTGGTCAACATTTGAAGTGTATCAAAAATTGTATCAAAGTTGCCCTATAAGACAAGAGCACATTTTGGTTTTATGTTTTTATTTGATTAATTTTTTTTTTTTTTTTTATCCATTCCACAGTTTTTTGTTTGTTTTTACCCAGAAAGTCAGCAAAAAAGGTATGAATTAAGTCAGGTCAAATTTGGGTCAGGTCAAAATTTTGGGTTTTCACAAACACATAATAATATTATAGTATCTTCATATCCTCATGACTTATGAGTTGAGATTTGTTATACTATATTTTGCTTTATGTACGATAATATAGTTTTTGAGATTTTCTGTTTAGCAAATGCTGCTTTGCATGAGTATATGTAATGCAGGTAAAATATTATGCATTAAATATAAACTTTTAACACAGAGTCTTTCAACTTGTATTCAACATTATTTTATGTGAAGTGGCAGTAATGGGAACGGAAAACCACTTTTCCCAGCATCATCGCAGTGGCTGTGGCACTCTTGATTGCTGCGCTGTGATTATGAGGTCATTTTTACCCAAGCAGTGTGAGCCCATCCAAGAGACGCTTACATAAGTTGGTGAGCGTCCTAATGAGCAAGCACTGATTGATTTTGCTTTGTAAAAAGCGGTGTGTGGGTGGCGCTGAGAGCTACCAGGTTCGGCCTTTGCACCAAACAACGGGGTGGGTTTATTAGTCGGATTATTAGCACAGGAATCTTACAGAAGAGATCCTCTGCCTCCAAATCTGGCCACTTCCATCAGCAGCCAAATCTCATTACCTTTCAGTGGCTAAATGATCGCTTCTAATATCCATTGTGCGAGACATTATGTAATGAAGCGCTAACGTAATCTGCTTCTCCATGCAATTATGTCACCTAGCCCAGAAGGAAACGAAAAATCGGACTGCCTAGAGGGGAGAGATTTCCTCTGACCTAACCGTCCAATCAAGTGGAGATCTTCTGAAAGCTGACAAAGGCCCTACCTAAGAGGGTTTGTGTGTTTGCAACCCCAGGGCACCCTTAACATCCGAGAGAGAGGCTAAAACAACACATACAATCCCCCCCTCTACAGTCCTCAGGACTCCACACGGAGACTCATCTCGCCCGTTAAGTGTCTGAGTAGAGAAAGCGAGCGAGATGGAGACGGAGAAAGACAGAAAAAGGAGAGAAAGTGAAGAAGCACCAACCCCCATCGTCCCTCCTAACCCCAACCTCCCCCTGGCTCAGTGTTCCTCTCTACACCCCCACCCCCTCCCCAACACCCAGTCACTGTCAGGCCAAACACATGATGAATTGCCCTGTCAACAGAATTCATTCAGGGACCAATTAATTCAGCAGAAATGAACTAGAGCCATCAGTCGCTGAAAAACTCAGTGCAAAGAGAGCAAAGTAGCTTACTTTGGAAAAGAGAGAGAGAGAGAGCCGGAGGAGGAAGCCACGGAGAGAAGGGAGAAAACGAGTGAGCGAGAAAGGGAGAAAGAAAGAGAGAGTGCGTGGTGGAAGTTAGTCTGACAGAAATTGGTCATTTAATGCTTTAGCGCACTGGAGACAGCCCCTGTCATAGAGAAAGGCATGGCAGGGCTCCCCTGGTGCTTTATTTATTAATTATCCAAAGCAGCGAGGGGCATTTAACTGTCTCACTCCAGGCCTGTCAACCCTATTTCTTGTCATTTCCTCTCCATAAACAGATCCTTTAACACTGCACTCAGGTTAATAGAATAGAATCCCACCCCATCGTTTGGAGTACTATAAATACTCTTTTATTGGAAAATAGCCTCTGATTTGTTGTATATGCATATGGCCACTTCAGTAGAGGAGGAATCTTTTACTCTCAGTGCTGATTGTTTCGAGTTCATGATTAATCACAGGTCTGGGAAAACAGCAGCAATTATACATACTGAATGATTCACTTATTGAATGAGCCTGATTCAGACTGAAACTCAAGGGTTTGTTTAAAGAATCATAGGAGTGCTCATGAATCGGATATCATGTTGTTTGTTGCATGCATTAAATCTAACAACAAAAAGACATACACGATAAACAAAAATTAAAAGGTAGATAACAGCTTGATAATTCAGATGAAATTTATCATTTATATTTTTTTTCCTTTGAGTACATTTCCAAAAATTTTATTAGAATCAATTGTTATCCTGCCTATCAGAAAACATCATTACAGCAGCAGATTAGCCTAGGATGGGCTCTGAAGCAGCCCAAACTAATTAAGGTTGTTGTGTGATTTTTGGCCTGGTGATCAAAAGACTGCTGCCTCATCCCATTGGTAATTATGATGTCCATATGGTCAATGCAAAGCTATCTAAGCATGGGAAATACTATCAGTGTGACGTGGTCGCCGTCAAGCCAAAATTTGTTCTTCGCTATTGTGGAAGGTCTGATCAGAGGCTGAATTATTGATGGGGCCCTTTCTCTACCCGAGGCGCTGGGACTCAGGCATCTGTGGAACACCCCATCTCAACCAGCAGGAAGTGAAATTTGAGGCTTTTTCCACCACCAGACTGAAAGCCCAGGTAGCTTGGATGGTCTTCCATAGCCGTCTCCTAGATGAAAAGATTGAGGACTCATCTGCCAAACAGTGGAGTCTATTTATTGCAGGTGTCCAATATGGAAGCACCACATGAGATCGTCTTATGGTTTATCTTCGCCATATGCAGAAGACATTACTACAGTCGACAGCATAGAGATCATCAGGAAAACAACAGCACGGGATCAAGTCGTTTATGAGTTTAATGCAGTAATTTGAGAAATTGTTTTCCCAACAGTGTTCTCCATCTGATCTTGAGATCTGTCTGAACTCTAACTCCACTGGAACTTAACCAAAATCCCTTATCGCAGATCAAATGATGAGTGATCACCCACAGCCTTGCCGGTCTGAGTCTCAAGTCAGCACATTAGGCCCGGTTGAATTCTGGCTCCTCTACAGTCCACTCTGCTGAAAAAAAAAAAATCGCTATTTATCACACCTTACCAAACCTGATAGACAACAGCGGCATGCAAGCTGAGTGAATCTGACAAATGAAATAGAGAAACTAACCGAGAAGAAAGAAGGTGCTTAGGTAAACTGTCTTTGCTGAAGTGCGCTCCTGACTCCGGCTCACTTGCCATGTTTAAAGTTGACTTGTTTTCTTAGGTAAGGTAAAGAGCCGGCGGATGAGTGTGTCAGTACCTAAATGCGAAGCACTGAGGCCTTGAGAGCGGGGATTGCTGACGGAGGGTGCATATCAGATTGACTAAGTGACTGGCAAACGGACGAATGAATAAAGTGACATGGTAATTTTGAAGGGCACCAAAAGTAAAGGCCCAGAAGTAAAAAACTACATAGTATTATCAGTATAGATTTGAGGTAAATGATGATTCAGTATGGATGTAATTCATTGCTTTAATATTTTTGCTTTTATTCCATTTCTTCCATTTATTTTATATTGCAGTAGACAGAAAATCTAAATTAACATTTGAGAAACATTAAGATATTTTATTCCCATGTGCTTTAATAATTCATGCAACAGAGTGTTACGAAAAACGACTAGAGTCACTAGACTTCCTTCAATTTTAAGTGGTGTTACAAGGGCTACTTTTCTTTAAATTCACTACACAAAGCTGAGAGGCTCATTTCTTAGCCTAATGTAAATCAAGGAAAAAAACTGAACCGAGAGGAAGATAAGGAGATGTGCAGCAGAATATAATTAATTAAATGAGACTAATTAGGAACATGAGAGCAGGTGCCAGGCTATGGGCTGACAGCACAGACAGCAAGACAACATGAGAGACAGAGAGAGAGAGCGAGAGGGAGAGAGAGAGAGGACGAGAGAGGGGGGTGGGAGAGGGGGGTACTCCGGTTAAGGGGTGTAACATGACAGGAAGAGGGACAAAACAACTTTCTGCATTTTGTCATGTGAAACCCCACAGGAATAGGTATGACAGAAACCATAGACCCCAGCACCATAGGGGTCTTTCCTTTGTTTGAGACAGATTATTTTTTTGGCAATTGGAAGTTTGCATAAGCGCAAGATTTTCCCCCCTAATTATTCCAGCATATGCTCAGCACTGGTGGCGGCATAAATTTTTCTTGCTCTCTCTCTGTCTCTCTCTCTTCTGCTGTAGCAGAGAATGGGTGAAGCATGTTTCCCCTCTGGAGAACTTAAGTGAGATTTCATATTTAAAAATCAAGATGACAAGACTTTCTTCCTTTCATGCCCACCTGTACTTACTGAAACACAGCGTGCTTCCAGCGCACCTGAATATGGAGATTATCATGGTGTGATATTAATGTAATATTAAAATTAAAATAAATTATTAATTTATTTAATTTTATTCAAAATCTATTTTATTATTTTATCTATTTACGTCATATACTTTTTGAAGTATTAATTTATATTAATATAATCAAATCAAATTAAACAATATAACTTCAACCAAAAATATTTATTTATTGTTTGTGTGTGTTCTCCAGTAATTATATCAAAACATTGTTAAAGAAAACAACATACAGTAGTATGAGCTAAGACCTGCTTTAGTAAACACGTTTATTAAGTATATTATTTTATTTTTATTAAATTTAATATTTAATATTAAATTTATATGTTATTTATAGGTTAAATTAGTTATATAATAAATAAAACATATAATTATAAATGATACAATTAGACACACACACACACACATATATATTGGAAATTGCCAGTATAAAAAATTATCTTAAAATTCTTCAATATATTCTTTGCAAATTTATTTTATCCTATATAATTTGTTTAGATTTTTTACTGTTAAAAAAAAAAAAATCAACCAAGTGTTTTATTATTAGTGCGCATTCCATGATATGTGTTATTTGTAGAAGTTTATTGACTTGTGTATGTAACACACTTTGATGAAGACTATTGCATTTATACTTACATAAGTCTATTTACCTAGATGTGTAATTACGCTCTTTATTTCTCTTGGCACAAAAACCATTAACGGCGCAGCACAATGTGCTATAGGTTAAAACAACAAGAAGACACGATAGCAGCAGATGTATCCCTCGCTGAGAATAACTCTAGAGAAAGCAGGTTAAAAAGTCATTTCTGCTGGAAACCAAATGAGTTCATTAAACAGACTCATCCGTTCATGTTATCTGTTTACTACAGATGAGGTTCAGCACCTCTGACCACCCTCTCCAAATAAATGTCATATTCCTCATTTTGCTGCAAAGAAGATCAGTGAACTGCAGTTTTCATCCAGACGCAATGCATTCTCATGTCAGGCTTTGAAATGTGTTAGATATGGCATCGTGGCAGAAACGGCAGAGAATATAACAGGGCCAAAGCCACCCAATTAACCCTGTGCTGCACTTCTCAGAGCGGAGAACATCTTCTCTGCGAGAGTGGGGATAGGGACGGGGCATCAGCTGATTTTAGCACAATTTACTCCCCTAACAGGTTACAAATGTGGCATGTGATGAATATAATGAGGCTTGATGTCACTTAGCCTGTGGTCATGTGTGGAATAGCAAAACACTTGCTCAGATGGAGAGAGAGAAATCAAAAGGAAGATTTCAGAAGGGCCTTCATTCTTCATTCTGGCAACTGTTTCATTGAGAACCTTTCTGATGAACAAAGGGTTATTTATTGTGGATAATGGTTCTTTAAAATGTTTGTCATAAATACCTTGGTTTTTTTAATAACTGTTCAGTATTGTAAAAATGTACTGGAAAAACCAAACAGCAAAAGAATAATGCAATATTGTTGAGCTTTGAAAAAAAAAAAGTAAAAGAAAAAGAAAAAATATATATACTCAAAACTTTGAAAACTTTCAGTTTCGAGTGAGAGGCACACAGCCAAACACCAAAGTGCATTAAAAAACTTCTGTCAGTCATGAGCAATACAACCAATAGACCAATACGTTTTTTTTAGCTCTTGAAATAGCACAAGAGACCATTTGAAGAACTCGATGCTGGCATTCAGGATGCTGCCAAGAGGACAGCTCAATATTTCGTTTGTGCTCAGCTGTCAATGGGCCAAAAGTAAAGGCTGAAAGAGAAAGGCCGAGCTTTTTTTTTTTTTTTTTAATTATCTCCGACCCAAGCCCACTGTGCATCATCATTAGAGAAACTAAATAGCACTGGTCACTTACTCAGGTAGTGGTAAACGGCACAATTAATGGGCTGAGAGGGGAAAACTGTATTCAATTTGAAAGCCTTCTCTCCTAATCCATCTCCACTGATCACAGTCTGTGCTGAGCTACACGCTTTTACATTCAATTACAATAATCAGGTTAATTCTGAGTAAAAAGTCAACATTTTAATCAAGGACTGACAATCTATGGTTATCTAGTGCCGAGACAAAGAAGGTGATAATAAATGAAGAGACTGGGTAATGAGTTCTGTTTAAATTTAAATTAAAGTCAAAACAGCCATAAGCAATAGATTTATACAGTGTTAGAGATCAAATATTAATATTAGGATAATACAAACTGTTCCTTTTGATTTAGTACTGCCCTAAATATAATAAGCAAATATTTATGTACTGTATATTTCGCAAGACGTAATAACAACCAAAAATGTGTTATTGATGCACAAAGAGGCAATGTTAAGGTCAGAAGTTTAATAACTTTTTGAACAGGATAAACAGTATATTTTATTACTAAGTCGTTTATTCAATTGATTTAACTGAAAAATTGCGCAATATTAATATCCTTATTTTCTTGTTCATTGCCATGAAGTAGCTTTAATAAAACCGACATTTTATAAAGCATTATATGTAATAGAAGTATAATGAAATATAATACTAAAGATCATGTGACACTGAAGACTGGAATAATGGCTACTGACCATTTAACTTTGTCATCATAGGAATAAATTACACAATGTATTGCAAAATTCCTGTACTCTCTTTTAAAAATAAAACATTGCAAAAGCATTGACATATTAGTTACATATATAAAAAGTCATACTAGCCTACATAAAAATGAAAAGGTAAAATCAGTGCTTTTGCAATGCTTTAATCTTAAAATGTTAGCTACGTGTACGAGGAGCACACAAACACAATTAAAAGCCTTCACCTCCTTCCACAAATACAACAAATTTACCAAAAGTTCACCCTGAGCACATCATGAGAGAGAGTTACTGCAATACATTCCAATTAAAACAATAATACGTCCATCTGTAATAGAAATGCCAACCCTTAAACATAAATCAAAACTTTGTTAGGACTAATATTTGTTTTACCATGCGTACTGTCTTTTACTGGCCTATGCATTTTTGTTTTCAACAGTAAGTGACCCTGAAACCTGGTCCTGAATAACAAGAAAATTCACAG
>JAUMHP010000063.1:13237097-13292810 GCA_032361065.1 Enteromius trimaculatus
CTGAAGACTGGAATAATGGCTACTGACCATTTAACTTTGTCATCATAGGAATAAATTACACAATGTATTGCAAAATTTACTGGCCTATGCATTTTTGTTTTCAACAGTAAGTGACCCTGAAACCTGGTCCTGAATAACAAGAAAATTCACAGCGGTCTGTTTAATCAGACCGGACAGAGGTTAGAACAGCTCAGTATAAGAGATAACTACTCTTTGATTCAAACAGCCATGCAGAACCTAAAGGTAGCAGTGTCAGAAAATGTACTGTCAGGAATTTCGTATTTAAATTTGACCTTATTAGCACCAAAGGAATAAATGGAGAAGTAAGGGACTCCAGGATCACAACAGCGGGACTGTATCTGCATCTTGTCACTGCTAAACAGTAACCTGAAGACATGAAGTTTAATTATATAGTGCACTTCTACTGTAAGTTTATTTTTAGCAAAGACAAACAATATTGTTATAGAAATAGTTTTCCCAAAAATGAAAATTTGATGTTTATCTGCTTACCCCCAGGGCACATAGATACAAAGATGCCTCATTTGCGACTGTTTCTATGGGCCGCGATACGTAAGGTCAGAACAGGTAAAAAATTATATAAATACAGTTTAGTTCCTCGCACGGACCGATCCGTGTCTTAAGACCTCAATGTATCATCACAAGCCTGCAGGGTGCAATTTGGTGTCATCTGTGTTTTTGTTTTGGATGGGCATTATATAACTGATAGACCTCTGTCTGAGTTGAAAAAATCTTTGCATTCTACTGAAGTAAGCAAATAAACAAGACATTTTCATTCTTTGGATGAACTATTTATTTAGCAATATAGTTTAGACTTTGATGAAAATGAACTTGCAGTAGAAGTGCACTATAGAATTAAACTTCCTGTCTTCAGATTACGGTTTAACTTTAACTTATCTTAACTTGTCTGGAATGTTTACAAACTCTCCCTAATACCTGCAACTAGCATTACTAGCTAGCAGCAAACAATGTTTATGACTGTGATATAAACTAAAAGCTATTGGATATTTCAGAAGGTGATAAAACCTTTTTCAACCCATTTCGACAGAACAAAAAAAAGTCAAGTCATTTCAGGGTGTTTTCAAATGTAACAATAAAGTGTTTGTTGAGGAAAACAATACAATCTTGTTTTTTGTCTCCAGGGATGTTTATAAGTATCATTGCTAGGTCTGCTAGCTTCTAGCTAGTATAAACTAAACAGATATTTTAAAAAGTGACAAAATGGCCTGTTTTCAGCAGAATATATGAATCAAGCCATTCCCAAGTGGGTTTTTTAAGTATTAAAAATTATTAAAAATTATTAAAAATAAAATACAATACAATATGTTTTACTTTTCATGTACACAAGAATGTTTACAAAGAAGAGGGACTAAAACCTGCTAATGACTAGCATTACTAGCAAGTAGAAAATAATATTAACGGCTGTGATATAAACCAAAAGCTACTGGATATGAATGTGACAAGACACTTTTCAACAGAAAACACAAAAGCCAAAAAAAAAAAAAAAAACGTATAGTGTTTGTTGCTCATGAGATGTTTACAAAGTGTCATCACTCCCTAATAGTGTCTGACTAGCACTTCTAGCAAGTAGCAAACAAAAGTAACAGCTGCGATATAAAATAAAGCTATTGGATATTTCAGAAAGTGACGAAACATTTTCGACTTGTTTTAACAGCAAATACAAACACGTTCTAGATTTACCACAGTAACAGAGACATGAAGTCAGTTTTAAGCTGGAACCTTTTTCCCAATAGACCTAAATGTAAAACATATTCATAGACATGACACGGTAATCCATTTATTATAAAGAAGCTACGTGTCTCTAATTAATATATGCCTTTTAATCATACTGACATTCCTCAGACTGTCAGGATTCCTCCTCCTCATACGGTTTGTGTTAATTGCTCGGATATCGTTAGCTGTCCGAATCCCCCCCGGTTCCTTGGTTTATCCTCAGGCGACCAGTGTGAGGTTTTCCCTGCCTTCTCACCACCACAGAAACAGGCCTTCACTAGTCATCTCCTTCTCAAGCACAGCGTCCTCCACTAACACGCACCTCAGGGGCAGTCGTCAGACTCCGCTGTTGATTTTCATTAATTCACAGACACTAAATTTGCCAGTTTGGGGCTCACCCTACTCCACCCCACGTGCACCTGTGCTCCAGGGCAGGTAAAGAGCAAAGCGCACCCCATTGTCCCCTGGCAGCCGAATTAAATGAAAGCCGCCTGATTGCTGGAAATCACAGGCTGGGTGATAAAGCAATTAAGGTTTTCTAATTCTATCGCCAGGAAAGGGTTGGCCCGGGTCTGGGAGGTAATTAACTATATGTAATGAAATCCTTTTATTACATCTTTTTTTATTCGATTTTTGTTTCTGACGCTGCTGGCTGTATGAGAGCGGAGGTCTGCGTGGCAGGGGTCTCTCCTGTCCTAAGTTGTCCAGCAGATGAAAACAGATCTTTAGTTAATAGGCTCTCCGTGGACAGATGAGGTCTATTAGGAGGTTAATTTGAAAATGAATGGAGGGACCGAAAGACAGAGACCACAGACAGAGACAGCACAGGAGGCTCATAAACAATATCCACTACAATGATCCTTCTTGCTCTCAAATGACCAAATAGGCCTACTGTTCTTTTCAGAAACTGAAAATAAATAGGGAATAAAACACATGAATCTGAATCAAACTGAAGCTACTTTATATGCATAATTTAAAAAAAAAAAAAAAAAAGAAATAATCATATGTTATTTGATTATTGCCAAGCAATTTTAAATGTATAATGAAAAATAAAGATATAAATATATATGCTTTCATTATTTCGAGACATATTTCATATAAAAGAAAAATAAATACTATAGCTGTTGAATTTAAGACAAAATGTTTTATTTTACTTTGCATAATCAGAGCCGGTTTTACTCTATTCTCTGTGGTTTAAGAAAAGGGGGCATAAAAACACTCCAAAAATACAGAAAATGCAAATGGGAATGTCTGTACGGCAACACGGGATCTGAACTTCTCCATGGAGTCATTTTAAAAAACAGCAAAGCATTGTTCAAATGCATGGCACCACCCTCCCTCCCATTTCCATTTTTTCCCACTGCCCAGGAAAATATGATCCGAGTTCATTGGTGTGTGTATAATGAGGAGGTTACGGTGAGCTGAGAGAGGTCGTGTAATTCCCCATACCGAGGGACAGGCTTTTTGGGGGAGTTGGCTGAGCACTCCTGCTCTCTGATGCATGCACTCATGTGCGCCAGCGACGACCCCTCCAAATCCAAGGTTCTTCTTAGGCATCGGCTGCATAAAACTCACAGTCAGACTGTATCAATATCCGCTGCTATCTGCACGATTTTTCCAACCAAAAACCAGAAATGAAACTAAAATGAATAATGTATGAATTGAGAAAATCAATGCATCTGGAAAAGCATGGCCAAGGCTTAAAAAAGGATAAGAATGGCTGTATATATAATAATGTAATTTTTAATTATATATTTATACATACGAACACACACACAAACAATGGCAAAATATTCCAAAATATGCCTGCAATGCAGAAACATAATTCCAATATTTTATGTAATTTAAAAAATATGTATATAAAACATGTAGCTTTATAAAAATTATATTATGCAAAAAAATATATATAATAATAATGCATACACATATATGCATACACAATAATATTTTAGACAGATGAACAAAAATGTATAATTAACTAATTGCTAGTTAAATTAAAACTAATTTGTATTAGAAGGTCAGCTGTGCAATTTATAAATAATTACTACTAATTTAAAACATTTAAGAGATGTTTTAATTCTAGATTTGGATTGATTTTATCAAATAAAAATAGAGATGGAAGTAAGGAAAAAACTTCACAAAGTAAGGTATGCTAAGTAAACTTTCTTTAGAATAGTTTCCTGATAGCTTTCATTTCCTATTACAGAAAATAACTAAATGAAAAATAATAAAAAGCCATCCTAAACTTCATTAAGTGGCCTCGGTTCATGAGAGTAACCTCTTAGATGTGGGAATAGCCTCTCCGAACTAAGGGTCACCACCATTAGCATATCATTTGACAATATGGCCGGCTATTGTGGGAGAGCTTCCCTGAGGAGGCCTGCTCGTGCCTCCCAATAGACAAGAGGAACCACATCATTCCAGGGTTAAGTATCCCCACTTAATTATGATAAAGACATACGGCACAGTGCTATTCAGTCTCCCCGGCCTGTGTCAATACCCCGTATGGTCAATGCTCTTTTTCCTTTGACCGCCTGACCTCTTAAGAAAGCTTCATCCATCATCAAACTCCTCACCCACGATCATTGCAAATCATTACGCCCGGACACGGCTGGCCTCTGGTGGTTGTGGCTGGGACTTGGGGGGGGGTAATCTGCTGGGGGTGATCAATCATGCCCATGGCACTCTTACATCAGGATCTTGATGAGATCTTACTGGGCTCTAAAAGCATGGAAGAAGTGAGCCATTCAACTCAACACATGCCAACACCATTATACTTCAGCTGAAGTCATTGATCTCACATTAAACCTACTTAATCACTGCAACCTGCCAGGATGGAGTCTCAACTGTGATTTGGAATCATGATAACAAAGACTCTTCA
This sequence comes from Enteromius trimaculatus, assembly GCA_032361065.1. Classification (NCBI taxonomy): domain Eukaryota; kingdom Metazoa; phylum Chordata; class Actinopteri; order Cypriniformes; family Cyprinidae; genus Enteromius; species Enteromius trimaculatus. The sequence goes on from JAUMHP010000063.1 coordinate 13,241,731, forward strand.
TGGTACACACTCAATAAAAATGTGCAAAATTGTGCTTGTGACTCAGGCATCTTTGTATTTGGCGCTGAAAGGTTCACAGTAGCACGTTAACTACTCTGAGGTACTAATGCACACATTTTATGGGTAGAAAGGCAGTCTTCCTTTTAACCCTTTCTGAGTGAGACAAGAGAGAGAAAGTAAAAAAAAAAAAGTTCATTAGAAAAAATAAATAAATCACCTAATCATCAAAAGAGATATTTTGAATAAAGTCCATTACTCTCCGAAAAAAAAAATGTTTGGGGTGATACCCTTTCAAACATGTACACTTTAGGAACAAATGTGTATATTTAAGATAGTAATGCAATTTTTAGTGGTACATTAGGTACAAAGGTACCTTTTGATCCTTTGTACCTTTTTTCCTTAAAGTGTACGTTTAAAGTCAATAGGGTCCAAAGCAACCCCACTGACGTTCATTGTATGGACAAACATTTTTCTTCTGTGTTCCACATTTGAAAGTCATAGAGGTCTGGATAGACATGCAGGCGTAAACAAAAAGCGTATATTCATATTGAGTAAAGTTTTCCTTTAAAAAGACACCAAGTATCTGCTCATTTATCAAAACTGCATATTGGAGCCAAATACGAAAGCAAGAAGGACGCCATCCTTCATCCTCTCTTCTGTCTGCGGAGGAACCCCTCCTCCTCCTCCCCCTCGTGCTGAAGATGTGCTCCTGACCCCGCTTGCATTGCAAAACTAGCGCAGTGCTCTAACCCGAGGGTATGTGTTGTCATGCAAGCGAGATAAGTTTATTCGGCGTGCGGCCGGCATTTGTTCCGTCAGGCGGTGTGGGCTCTGGACCCTGAGCGCTAGCAGTGGGGAGCCCAGCTCAGCACCTGCAGTGCTAGCGAGGTGGCTATGGAGATGCTTTGGCCACAACCCAAATATCTGCCTCTACCTTCTGCGCCGAGCCCAGCCTAGGGAAAGCAGGAGGCAGCAATATTGTGGAACAAATGTCCTCTAATGTGAGCCTGCTGGTCGGAGGCTCCAGTGGGGCCCGCCGCCGCACGGCCTGAATTTACCCTTCACGCAGGCCGGCCGGCAGCATGACGGAGGAGGTGCTAAAGGCAGGTTAACGCTGTGGGGACTTCCAGATGCTCCACGGCCCAGGCACTTTGGCCCAGCAACAAACAGGTGCTGACAGGAAGAGCCAGGCTTGGAGTTTAGGCATGCCAACGACTAGCGGGGGTAACTGAAGCCCTATAAATTGCCAGAATGATGTCCACTCGCTCTATTTACGTCTGCAGCGGGACAGGTTTGGAATGTACTTTTGAGACTTGAGATCAAAGTAACCCTCATCTAACCTATCAGCTGAAAAAGTATCTAGTCATGAACTGACTGTAATTGAGAAAGTAGAGCGCTTTGGGATCGGAATGGTTCTTCCTTAGTTGAAAGCACTAAACCAAGTCTTTGAAGTTCATCTTTACGACTCTCGGAAGAAAAAACACAATTACAAGCACAGCTGCATACGGAGCTGTTAATGTTCGCCCTGCAAGAGACGAGCCTCTCACTGGAGGAAATGTTTTTGTTTGTCTGCTTGTGTTCCTCTGTGATTTGAGAAGATTCTGAGATAAGGAGTGCCGTCTCTCTCAGGGTTTCTAACAAAGAGAGGGTGGATGTACTAATTTGAAGCTAAAACTGACAGCGGTGACAAAAATTAAACCATATGTGCTCGTCCCCCCATTAGTGAAATAACAGTGTTTCTAGAAATAAACTGCCACAACCAGTTAATATCTACACACTTATTCATAGAGCACAGTACAGAGTTCAGCACGGGTGTTCATTACGCAAAATGTGAAACACATTTATACTTTACACAGTGAGCTTGTCTATCTATTTAAAAATAAAATAGAAACAAATAGGCTGAAACAGACATAGGCTAAGTGTATCATAGATTTTTTAATGCAAACCAAATTATATTCTACATTTAAAATTATATTACATTACAAAATTACATTTAAATTACTACTACTACTACTACAGTAAAAATAATAATAATAAACAAACAAAATAATTGTTGTTACTGTTGTTGTTAACCACAATGCAAAAAAAAAAAAAAATACTACTATTATTGTAATTATTATTAGTAGTATTAACAAATGTATTAAAATTAAAAAAAAATAATAATAATATTGTTGATGTTGTATAGGATAAATATGCCTACATTTGCAATTATCTTAATAAATTCCAAACACAGAACATCCATAAACATGCTCACTATTCCTGCGCCATTACAAAGGCCAATTCTGTGGGGAGGGTAGTGGTGAAAACTATTTGAAATAATTTTCCTGATCAGTGGCCTCACTATCAATTGGAAAGCTTCCATCTGCAATACTGTGCTCTGTAAGAGAGAGCAATATAAACTGGAGGAAGGATGTCTCGAGTGAATGGAATTTACTTTTAGTGTTCCAAAAATGACTTTCCATTTTTTTATGCGATTGCTTTAATTTGTGTGCAATTAAAAGTTGCAAACGCGTGAAAACAAAGCAAGTACAGTTACAGCCAAATGCCATAAGCAAAGCAAAGAGAGAGAGAGAGATGGAGGGAGAGAGAGAGATGGAGGGAGGAAGGGAGGGAGGCAAACAGCAAGAAATCAGCCCGTCTGGAAGTTTACGGATCTGCAGATCGGCGTTTCGTGTCTGGGTGGTGGACTGCTTCTGTCTCAAATGAGCAGTCTGGGGCACAGCAATGCAACAGAAGGAGCGATAACCATAGCAACGGCCTAGTCCCCAGCTGTCACGCAGGAGTGGAGATGGGTGCTGCGAGCACGGAGACCACTTAACCTCGGCCGCACTTCAACTTAGGGGAGTCAAGATGCTGTTCAAATCTTCACAGAACCCCACTTAATATGGAGACAATAAGCCCCGAGTGTAGACAAAGGATGCTTTTGAAACAGCCAATGAATAAATGAGCTATGCAAGGGCTCTTCATGTACATTAAGTGCCTTATCAGAACATTGGATGTCACCTTTCAGAGCGACGGAGAGAAAGGAACCCGAGGCTGTGCTTGGTTAAACTCTCAAAAATGTGCACATCACATGTTCATTATGATTCATGAAATCACCAACATCCTTTTATTTGTCCCAGGCAAGAATAACCTTCATTCAGACGTGCTGTAACCTATTCATTGGACGGCAATGACGGTACAGCTCATTCAGCAGCTGAGCTCGCTAAGAAATAGCGGCACGTCTGCCGTGGGTATTCAATTACTGACCTGCATCCAATATGGGTAACTAGGTAACTAAGGTCAAGCCGTCCCATAATCGACAGCATGCATAATGTCAGCAATAATAATCTTCACTCACTCATTCGTTCAAAAAAAGGGATCACGGCAAAATTATAATCAAATTCAAAACCTTATGGGAGTCACTTTCTTCACACTTTCCGAGCCTCTGAGTACTGTGAGTTCTGATTTAGACTATTATGACAGATTTATACTATTTTATATTTACAGGCAGCCATCATAAACAATCCCAAACCTTAAAAAAAAACCCAGGAAGATTAAAGAGACAATTTTTCACCATACTTTCAGACTTTACTCTATTTTATACTTACAGCTGGCTGATGGGTCTTTCACACAGCTTGTCGTACACATGTTTGTGTCAGCAAAGCATGAAGCAGTTCCTAGCAGTACAAAACCGTATTTTTTTTTTTAAAGGAAATCTAAATAAAACTAAAGCCATAATATAATAATAATAAAATAAATAAATAAAATATATAATAAAATATGAGCCATTCCACAGCCATGTCTTCTTTAATCTTGCCGTGTATTGAGCGAGCCATACCAGAGCCAGACATTTTTGAATCATTTCCAAAAAACACACAAGCCATTTGTTTTCCAAATGCATGTTTGCATGATTAATGCAGCGTAAACAATGCCACCAACCCAAATTCATAACATATGACTTTTTAGAGATCGCAAGGTTACGGGCACCAATTTGAATATGACACTATGATGCATAAGTATTTTGCGGCATATCATAAATAGCAATTGGTATTCATCATAATTTGCGGCTAAGCAAAGCCAGCCCCCTCCTGAGAAGGTCATCTCCATATTAATACGAGAGAACAATACTCAGATGAGTAACGATCCATTCCAAATGACAATGTTTGTTTCTAATGACCACTTCACCCAGGCCTGACTTGTGGAAACTTGCCATATTGCCGCACATCAGCAGGGTTAGTGAGGCAATCGCCTGAGCTATCGGTAGAGTCTGATAAAATGCTTTTTTAGTATTACTATTTTGCTTGTTTTGTTTCATCCACGTGTTCTCGGTTTAAACACATACCCCCTTTCTAACCTTATTAAGGTGGAATTCTGTGGCTGAAGCCCACACAGTGCGCACGCATTAGTATTCTGTTTGGTAGAGATGAAAGCTCATGGTTCTATCAGATATTTTGCTGGGGGCTGAATACAGAGTGTCACTCCAAGATTCTCAGCCCCCAAAAGCCTCTTCAGCAGCGCTAGAGCTGCATTTCCTATCTCTTCCCAGCTCAGTGATATACTGCACACACCACGGATAATGAATTCCACGTACATCTGTACAGAAGAGCTTTTAGGAGAAACCCGGGCTGAGGTTTTTCCTTGCACTGCCTTTCCGGCAAAGCATTTTCCGCAGACTCCTACATGTACAGAAATGCAGCTTCAAAGTATATTTGGAGTTAAAAAGGGGCTTTCTTAAGTGTAGTGAGGGGGGAAAAGTGTTCTTAAAAACTCAATTTTGCTGCTTGTTTTTAAGTTAAGGATGCTGCTTATGCAGGACATGGCAATAAAAAATATCTATTTTTAAGACGTGCTACAACAATATAATTTAAAATGAAGTGATTTTCTATCTGCTTCCTATTAAAATTAAATTAGTGGTGGCCAATGTGACTACAATATGTCTAATTTTCTACTATAGCAATGATAGACATCACAGTATAGAAAGTTTGTCTGAAATGTGGCTTGTCTGACTGTGAAATAAAAGACTGCTGCTTAAATGATTTGTAATTTAAATACAGAAATGTTGAACACAAATTAGAAAATTTAACAACTGTAATATTCAACTAAGCATATTTCAATTCATACTTTTTAGAAATGTTCAATGACATTTAGTCCAAAACCAACTGATATTTATATTCAAATAAATAATATTTTTCTCTTCATATGCTAAACCAAATAATAAATTCACCATATATATAAATAATCCTCTGGATTTAGATCTAGCTATTATACATATTGCCCAGCCAACATGCTCTGTTAAATCATTAATGCATTATAAACAGAAGAGACTTTCCTTGAAAAAGCTGCTTTGAAAAATGCATTTTGTGAAATTTTGCTCAACAATACATTTTTTTCAATTTCAGAAGTAAGCTTTTAAGTAAGGTTATTAAATTATAACAAATAAAACAACAAATGTACCAGAAATGCCAGAAATGTACACATGATCCAAGTTGAACAAGTATAAAATAAAAAATAGGCTATATATTAACATTAGTATATAAATATAGCACACACTACACGTGTTTGAACTTTCTGGCTCAAGGCTTTAAAAAAATGGATCAAACACTGTGTATGATGCAGCGAATACAAAGTAAAACGTGCAGAGTATACTCACAAAACACATTTACATAATACAAAAAACAATCGAGTGCGGCCTTCCTCTGCTCTGTTGTTTCTGTATGTGTGTGTGCATGTGTCATCTTCACAGTGACATACATTGGCGGTGACAGAGGTCAGACGGGCTGGCCTGTTGTTTTGAAAGGGAAAATGCGGCATTGTCCTGCTGTAGTCTCCTCTGGCTGGGAGGCATGCTCTAATCAGGACTCTCCCCTTTTCACTCCGGCTACAGAGGAGTGAGAGGCGGCCTGCGGTCTCTGAGGGGACCTGCCTTCACCCATCCTCTGGGACCCCTCAATGGGCTTTAGAGGCCAAATGAGGTGTAAGTCTATTAAAAGGGGGTTTGTCTGCAGATTTCAAGCCTATTGAGAGTGTTTGCCATGTCAGTCAATTCAAAAAGCATCGACTTTACCTTCAAGAGAGAAAACAAGTGGATAGACCGAATAAAGATTACAAGAACTTAAGAATTTAAGTTGCATGCAGCCATGTAGTTAAATAGGCAATAATTAAACAAAAAACAACGGAATGAATGAGCACTTCAGCAATTGTAGAGTCTGGAGTCCATATGCCCTACAAACAGATGAAGGAAAGACAGATTAAACAGACCCTGTTTATTCATATGGAGTACCAAGATGAAGAATGGTCTCCAACAAGCAGTGCATTTTGGAGGACGCTGTCGTCACACTATTCATTATATAGGAGTGCCTGTGGGTCATCATGCTTTATCTAAATCAGGTTCTAGCCCATTTTCCCCCAATACCGCCAGGCAAGAGCCATGTGTTCTCTGATTAACCTACTTCAGGTGGAGTCTTCAAGACCTGCCCTTCCAATGCGAGCTCCTTGAGAATATAGAGCTAGGGTGATCATTCTGGGTCATGTGAGATGACAGTGAGAACAATTTGACTATTCAGTTCGTTAAATCTCAAAGACGTGCAGTGCGCATACATCTGACAAACGCATTTCACCAAATTTAAGCAGAATCTATGGCAAACAAGCTGGCTTAGTGGGATTAAATTTAATTAAGAGTCTACAGTATGCTGATAGTTGATGTCAATGTTCTCTTGGTTATTGCCTTACACTGGGACAGATGTTCTAGCCTGGAAGCTATGATAAACAACACAGTCACATCACTGTTTTTTTGTCGCGAGGCATTGAAATGCACCATAAAGCGTTGACGTGCCCCCTTCCAAAGTAGACTTAAAAAACGGGTTACGTGACAAGAGGCAGCAATCTAATTTAGCCCGGGATGGACTGTCAGGGCTAATTACACGTGATTGTGAAAGTGTGCCTCAGAGCCGAAAAATTTAATTTGCTATTGATTTGCTACTTAAATGCCTCACGTCCATTCTTATCATTATTACATGGAAGCCACAATGCCAATATGCAGAGACCCAACACTTCAAAGTACAAGTCCTGGCTCAAGGTGCTTTCTTTAGCAAAAGGAAAAAAGCTACATGAAACACTGGATTCATTTCTGTATATACCTGCCCCCAGATTACGCAGTCTGTCAGACACGTGTGTGGGACAAGAAAACAAGCTGATTAATATTCATGTATATTAATTTGACTACATACGCTCTGATCCTGTTTCTGGGGAACCTCTCACATAAATTTAATCTGATTTAAACACAAGCTGGATTATAAATCGTTGCTAAAGAATATAAGGATGCATTTAGAAAATCTAATAATTTTTATGGGAATACTGGAAACCAAAATATACAAATAAAATAAAGTTAATATTATGTATATATAGATAAACTAGCGTCCATAAGTTTGGTGTCAATATGTATTAAACAAATTAATAATTTCATTCAGGAAAAATGTATTAAATTGATCAAGAGTGACAGTAAAGACATGTTACAAAAGATTTCTATTTTTTAATACATGCTGTTCTTTTAAATGTTCTATAATGAACCAAAAGCTTTTTAAGTGAAAAAAGTGAAACACCGTCCCTCTGTAGTGTATCCAAACAAGCTCAACAAGAGGACATTGGCTCAACCGATGGCGTAGTGAGATCCAAAGGAAACCCATTTAAAAACATTCTTTATTTTTTTCACCATATTTTGTCTGGTGAAGCCCATATAACTTAAACTAAAGTTAACTGAAGTTAAAGCAAGTTGAAATTTTCCAATCATGCTCTGAGTCTTACTAGCCTGGTACTTAATTACTCTTCTTCTCTATCTTAACTTAGGCCCGTTCACACCATTTTCTAAAAATCATTCTCAATGTTAAAGAATAGCAGTGTCCACACCACAACTACAACGATAAAGGCACAGTGAAACGATATTGTTGGAATCATTTCCAGCTGATAAACGATATAAGCATTGACAACCAATCAGAATCAATCCTGCGCCTTTAGAAGCAGACACGCTTCAGCTTATAATAAACAGACGATATCGTTCGCTGCTGTGGACACAAATATAGACATTGTTAATTTTATTATCGTGCTTGGTGTGAACGTGCTTAACTTTCTAAACTAAAAACATAATATGTTGAATTTACATAAGAAAGTACTGGGTAATACAAGGTACATGGGTTTAGGTAAGTTTTGGATAGGTTCAAGGTTAGTACAGAACACATGACAGGACAGGGGAACAGGACTATAAAATAAACTGCTACCACAGAATGTATGCTAACTATTGTCAACAATTGTGATTTGCTGGACAAGCAACATTGCTAGCTGGAAAATATTTCGATGAGTTGAGTAGTGTTTATTGAACAGCACTGGAGGGGACACAAGCAATTGTGTGAGTGTGGATGTGTTTTAGAGGATATGAGGCAGGGTGATGCTTGGGTGGCTGTGAATTAGAATTAGTGGCATACATTGACTGGTATAAGAGTCCTGGAATGATGTTCTACCTGTTACTGAGCCTTAAAGATTTCCCTTCAACAAGAATCTACCACAGCTCCTGCTAAATCAACTAGTCAATTGTGGAAACGTCCCCACTAAAAATTCGAATTCTGCCATCATTTACTCACCCTCATGTTGTTACAAACTTGTGTGACTTTTACTTTTCCGTGAACATAAAAGAAGAAGAATGTTGAGTAACCAAACAGTTTTGGTGCCTACTGACTTCCATTGTATGGCTCCAAAAAAATATATATATATATTTCTCAAAATATGTTCTTTTACGCTTGATAGAAGAAATTATGTCATATTTGGAACAACGTGGGGGCAATTAAAATTATTTTTCAGGTGGAACAGCCATAGGTAGACATATTATAGCTCAGTTAAAGCACAATGATTAGAAATTGTGATAAAGGCTTTACAAGAAAGTTTTTTTTTTAATATTAGTCAATAGCTAAATTAAATAACATGAAATAAACAGTACAGCATTTACTAATATTATGTTAATTTCTGCATATACCTACATTTTTGACATTTCAAGGTGTATAAATTAGCTTAGGTCAATGTTGTTTTATGAAATACACTACTGATTACTATTTTTTTCCCTTAAACCTTGACTTAAAAGCAATGAATGCTGGACATGAAAAAAAAAAAGTTAATGACGTAGACATTTAAAAATTGTCAAAAACTAGCTAAATATGAAAACAAAAGCCACAAATGCGATCTGCCCCTAAACGCCTTTGAATTATACTCAGCTGGATGATTTTCGGTAAAATATATTTGCTGTGATTCATTTGATTCGTAAATCAGCATGAGATTTTAATAATTTGACAGCCCTAAATAAAAAATTATCTATGGAATAATCTGCAGAAAACATTAATGATCAGTGTCAGCAAACTGATTTTTCCACCAAATGCTGGCTCAAAAGGCTAAGCTCTTTTTTTGCGTGCGTGTCTGTCTTTGCCCCTGGAGACTGTGGCTGCAAGTGTATAACCACTCCAGTCTTTGTAGTTGGGACTGAGGTCACCAGACCAACATTGACCTTTGCAGTCCTATTTCAGTGATGGGCATTTGTCACTCTGTGGAGGCCGATGTGTGGTAATAGATTATTGACCATCGCACAAGTCTCATCTCGCCATGCGTCCAGAGCCCCGCTGTTTTCTTTATCACCAGAACGGAAGCCTGCAGCCATGAAGAGAAGCACCTAATCCACATTTTACACTTCAAATGCCGAATTACACACATAATGCAGAGTAGCTATAACATACAGAAGACTCTGTAGAAACACGGACATCCTGTTTAGTTTTAAGGTAACGCTTCTTTTAGCATCACTGGACACATCTACTTGCTGCTTTTTTTTACCTCGCTTTCTCATTCTGACTATGGCTTTCATAAGTAAATAGTATGTTTAAAATAACCTAAACTATAGTTACATAATTGTGTATATTTAGTTAGATTTCAGCACTATTGCTACACAAACATTAAGCACTAGTTGCACTAGTTACTAATTGTAACTAGTTGTTACAATTTAGCGGGGTATTTTTATTAAGTACATGAATATATAAAAGTATTTGTAGTACACTTAGCATGAAATAAATGTGCGTTTAAATACATTTTAGTATGTTTATTTTTGACTAGGGAACACAGCAAACCAGTACTGGATGTTTAAAAAAGTAATCTTTCTAAAAAAAAAATAAATAAAAAAATAAAAAGTACTTACTCCATGCCGTTCTGCTGAGAGGTTGTTAAGTGTTTGTAGATCGGATCTGTAGCTTGTATTTCTGTTTATCAGTCTCTGTTTTTAAAGTGATAATGTAAAACTTAACTCCTTATTTCCAATATTATATATCAAACATATTTGATTGTTCATTTTTAATCTAAAAACCGAGTGCAGCTCATTGGCATTCATTTGCTGTTAGCTTGTCATTCGCGTCTCCGGTCACTTTACACTCGCGGCTATTAATGTTTTCTTTTCTTTTTTTATCGCTCCATTTAATTTATTGTTCACTGCATTTCATTTCTTGTTTCACTTCGTTTTTCACAAGTTTATCAAATAACAGTGGTAAGTGAATAACCCATCAATCACGGTGAGTATGGCTTCTCCTTCTCTTGTAGTTTGCACGTCATGCCACATGTATAGTTTATCCCTCTCTGTTGAAGATGAGGGATTCACATGTGATAAATGCAGGAATATAGTTAGGCTGACAGAGAAGGTTTTAGAACTAGAGAAACACAGTCAGAATTTGAGGGCTGTGATACGGCTTTGGATGCAGGTAGTTCAGGCCCTAGTACCTCAAGGCTCAGTACTAGGGCCGTTACTCCTATTTTTCCTATTTACTGTACCTTTAAAACTTTGGAACAATTTACCTAATACTGTTCAGGAGGCAGGCACACTCTGTCAGTTTAAATCTAGATTGAAGACATATCTTTTTACTCTAGCTTACACATAACACACTTATACACATCTATTAATCAAATCCATTAAAGGATTATTATGCTTCATTAATTAGATCAGCCAAAACCGGGAACACTCCCCTTAACACACAATGTACTCGTAACATCGTAATTTAAGTCTGTCTCTCTCTTATTCTGTTTCTCAGTCCGTATCCAGATCAGGTGGTGTATCAGCACAAAGAGATAATCTTCATCGGAGACCAGAACACCTAGATGAGCTCCGTGGACAGATCACCGGAACCAAATGCACACAAACACACACACACACACACACACACTATAACAATCTTAAATACGCTTAAAATTGAAACTGGAAATTAAGTGCTGGGTGTCCGGCCAGAGGAGAACTGGCCCCAACTATGCCTGGTTTCTCCCAAGGTTTTTTTCTCCATTCTCTCATGGATGGGGTTTTGGTTCCTTGCTGCTGTCACCTCTAGCTTGATTAGTTGGGGGCACCTAATTTCTAGTGATTATAATTGTTTTGAATACAGAGACCGTCTCTTCATTTCATAAATAAATAGTTTAATCTCATCATTATACATTACCATCACTCTATTCTCCTATTTGATGATGTTCAGTGCTTACAATCTTGTTAAAAACGCTATATAAATAAAAGTGATTGATTGATTGATTGATTGATTGATTGGTTTTTACTAATTATTTTACTGATTAGGTTACTAATTATGCTTTTTGTATAGCAAAAACATGATTTATTGTTTAAGATCATTTTTTAAAACCTAAAATGTAACCAGTACATCAACCTTCATCAGACAGAAAAACACCAAATCATCATTCAGGGTGTACTGGGCAAAGTCATCAATTTATTGTAGCAACATTTCAGCAATATTTTTGTCTTTAAATAATCTAGCAACAAACTTTTTAAAACATCCACTCTTATGTAAAATGTACGTATAAATATGGAAATCCTATCCAATACCGATTTTATATTTTATAGCAGTGATTCATATATTAGCCTATATTAAATTATCAATTTACTATTTGCAGGACTGATCACATTTGGATTATGTCTAATCCAAAGAATAACATAAAGAACTAAGATTAAAGCAAAATGTCAATGTGTCGTGCACAGTAAAATAATCTGGTTTAATTTGAGTTTAAAAATAGAGAAATTAGAAATATCAATCTAATTTCTTGCTTTATCAACTACTGTAAAGCACTAACTGTATACATACATACACACAACATGGAAGTTAACCACCACAGTTATAAAATATGCTTTTGTAGGTTGATTGTCTGCATTTTTAATCCACTCAACTGTAGCACAGCAACAGTGCTTTACGAGAACAATAACTTTGACGTGATTACTGAAAAACAGCAATTCTGAGTGCAAATCACTCCTCAGATTTTATATGTAAATAAATACAACAAACAGGAGAAAAAAAATAAACTTACAATCTAAAAGTGAGGAACAGAGCAATGAAACAGCAATGCGATTTGCTCTATGTTGTGTATTTTGTTTTGGCGCAGTCTGGAATTTTGATTATATGATAATTCATCTCTGAGCTCCAATTTACCCCCTGCCGCTCGCTTTCTATGTTGGACCATTTTGTGAACGGTCCCCCAGAATGCTAAATGAGCGACTCGTTAAAAAAAGCCTGTCTTCCAGCTAAACCACATATTTATGGACATATTTGTTAGCTTTTTGTCAACATTAAACCTTTGGGCAAATGAATTGTCCATATGTGTTATTTTCTGCTCAAAGAAAAAGTTCTGCTCAACTTTGTCATGGATTTCTTTCACAATTTGGGGTTGCATTGACTTTTTTGAAGCAGACGGTATACAAACGATTACACATTGAAGGCTCTGACTTTGGCCTCGGCCCTCTATAAGTGATTCCCTGCATTGTAATGGGTTAGACGTGGGACCCGAGGTCTGCAATATGTCCCTCTCTAGAACACTGTATAATAACTACCCGCTGTTCTGAGTCTCCGGCCCTGTCTGTCAAACAATCTGGGGACATTTAGTGTTATTTCACCACTGCTTATTTAGCCACAGGAAGCCTATTAATGTCAGCAGGCTCCATCCTCTCTGGAAGCTATCAAAAAGAGAGCTTGTGTGCCATTGTTTTAATATCTGCGCACACTAAACACTGATAGGCTGATAACTTTCTGTGCAACTCGCATTACATGCATTAAAGATTTCAAACCGATAAGACATCTAAATTGCTTCTTCAGCACCTTCAGGTGTATTTCTGGCACTATCCCAAGCATTTCTTACCCTTTAAGTGAACCGCATCCTCAACGGTAGTACGCAGGTAACAGAAGAGTTTATTCTATTGGTTGATACAATCTGCTGGCACAGAACAAAACACTTTGACTGGTTGTGGCGGCAGTGCCAAAAGAAAACATCATAGAATATTAACCCTTTTTGTTGTCTGGCATCAGTAGCAGATGGTGCCGCACATTGGAGCGAGATAACAGCTGTCAATTTCAAGGTACTGCCTCTAGTGGAGCAATTTTTTTCATTTTTGTTGCCTCATAGGGAGCTGGAGATGATTTTTTAAAACATAATAACCAAAACTGATGCACTTCCTCACCCTGATGAATTCCCACCCCTCAGATGTATCGCTGTATATACGCGTACATGTACACAATAGATAGACCGGAGGTGGTGCACTATAGGGAAAAGCCGGTAGTGGCTGCCCTAGTTGTCTTGAACACGCATACACCACGACTGTTCCCTTGAGTCGCTGACTCCTTTTAAATTAAAACTGAATCCTCCAAATAAATTCTTCATTGTGGGCTCTCAAAGCACAGGAAAGTTGCATTTCACCCAAGTGGCGGCTTGGGAATTGTCCTCCTAACCCACTCCCGTTCTTCTGATTTACATGAGAAAGGCAAGGGCTCGGAGAACTGGCCCCAGAGCTGAACCACTCCTCATTTATTCATTTCTTTACCAACATCACTCGCTTTCCATCAGGGGCTGCTGAGGAAATCATAGTAGCAATTTAGATTTGGTTTAACATACTCCCGGGGAAAGAGGACAGGGAATTGCCTCAGTGTAGCATGTCTGCTTTTCCCTGCCCAACGCGAGCAGTATCAGTAGAAAAGGCGAGAGATCAGAGTGGCGTTCAGTCTCGGGTAAACACAGAAAAACTGCACTTTCGCTGGTTTAGTGCTAGATTAAACTCCTTAAAGTACCTCAATATCCACATAATGACTTTAAAACCAAGTGACAACGTAGTTAGGCACATTGGCTGATAGCCGATCATACACGCTACGTGGCTCAATTGCACACCTGGTTTGAGAGCGCTTCGACATGCCGTAGTCAATTCTAATACAAGCTCCTGAAGCAGATATTCAATCGCAATGGCAAAGTTTCATGATCAAATGGAATGCATCAATTCAGCACTTGAAGGAAATCAATTTGGAATTGACCTCAGCTCTCTCATCATCCAGGGTGATATTCCCTCTTTATATGCCTGTCTGCTTTTGCACTCATCAGCACAGCTCAGTACAAGACTCAGGCTGACTTCAAGATCAAGCTGAATCAGTCTGGGTTATGCAATGGCTTTTTTTACAAAACCCAGTGAACTGCCCTGCTATCATTTGCCTACATAGGGAACTGTCTTTTCAAACAGCATAATAACATAAAATAGCAATACGCTTATAGGAGAGTCAGCTTCACATTTAGTGCATTTATATACACCTGCTTCTGTAGAAACTGTACAAAGAGGATCTAAGTTCCAGTTGCATTTTGCAGTACTGAAGTTTTTACAATTTATATAACAACTGACATAATAAATCTGAATCAGTTACACTGATGTTGTGTTTTGATGCCAGTTCATACTTTTCAGTCACGTCACCAGTTCGGAGACCTGGAGGGCAAAACGTCCATAGATCTGCAGAGTAAGCGTGTCATTTTTCCATTTGTTTCACAGCTCTGCAAATATTTAGATCACCTCTCAAAACAATAAAACAAAGGTATCTGAACAAAATTTTAGTTTTGACCATTTCCAATCCTTATTAAGCCCCCACGGCAATATTTCAAGAATCAAACAGGGCAACAAAACATTGTAGAAACGCTTAAATTGCCTTAATATAGTTAAAAACTGTAATATTAAAAATATCAAATTCAGTAATTTCTATATTAATGATGCATAGTTTATATAGGAAAGTAGACGAGGCTGGATATGAATTAAATCTGCTTAATGGATCAGTGTTTTCAGTTTTCTACAAAAACTTTACTTCTTGCGTTTATATTCTGGCTTCATCTGCTTGCCTGTACAATATATACATTATCAATAAGGTATTCACCTTTTAATATTTGCGTTTTACTACATTACTACTTAATGCAATCTGTGAAAAAATAACTGGCGGTCAGTGGAGCAAAGCTTTATTTTAAGGGGGTGACGTTAGGTGAAAACTATCAATAATAATATAAGTCTTGAAAGCACAGTTTCTTGTGTTAAAAGGTACTGGTCTGCATGCAAGTCGCTAAAATGGATTTCAGTAAACTACAAGATGTACCAGCAAATGTGCTTATTGACTTCAACAGAGTTAGAATGGATTATCATGTTGCTCAGCTAACAATGATAATGTATGTAATTTTTTTAAATATTATGCAAAAACTATTCTATTAATTCTGTTTTTTAGCAATACATTTCAATTATTGAAATATAATATTTACCTCATCCTGGATTACCTTTTTTTTCCTCAACCGAGTTAGTCTCATTGGATTCGGCATTCTACTTTTTAATAGTAAACTTCTTGAAAGCTAGCTTAATTATGCTTGAATTTGAGGCATTTGTATGACTCCTTAAACATCCATTCAATAGGTTCTCAATAGTTAACATTAGCTATTCTTTGCATATTTTAAGTACACCACAATGTTCTTTCTTATGAGTTTAATTTTATTTAAATTACACTTATACTACTGAGGTTTAGAGAACAGTCTACACTTACCAGTACAAAAAAAAAAAAAAAAAAGAAGCAGCTGGATTTTCTCTCTCATCATACCTTCCAACTTTTCCTTTGTCATACCAATGTTCACACTCGTTTACCAAACACTAACAGCGTGCAGTTTCTCTCTGACATTTAGTGAAAGGCAGTGGGACATGTCATTTGAACCAGGAATAATACACTGAGGAGTGATCTATATAATGAAATAACTACTATAGTCTCATATGAGTGTGAGTCTTCACAAAATATTTTTTTCTTAATGTATAAAACTTTTTAAATTAGCACCAAACTACTGAAAGTACATTTAAAAACAGCCTATGCACTCATTATAAATCACTGAATTATGATTATGTATTTTGACTATGTATCTTGAGTGTTTGAATACTGTTCACTATTAACTTGCTGAATAACCAGATAGTACAAGAGTACAATATCATATACATACATTATCATAAGCTGACCTGGGTATAAATACTCCCTACGCTGAAGAGGGCTTTAGGCTACAAATATTTATTGGCTGCATAACAATGGAAAAATCTCTCTCTGCCTCTTACTTGGACGCACAGTACAGCTTAAAAGAAAAAGCATTTCATTTACATAAAAAAGGTTTTCATTTTCATAATTAGCATACTTTACTGTTTAGTTCCTCAATACATCCTCTTTAGCTCCCCCTGTTATTTATCTTAAATGGTATCCTCCCCCAGAAAGATTAATTGAAGCTGGGATAAAACAAAATGGCTCCCAGGGGGTGGACGACTGTTTGTTATTCATGTTGGTCTGAAAACGGCAACAGTAAATCCTCTAAGTTGTTGTTAAGCTGGGGTATTACCATATGTGTGCCATTTCCACAGAGTGACAGCCCCCTTGGATCAACTGGGGACTATTGATCCTACAGCACTCCATTTCAAGTTAATTGTGCTTGAAATGAGGTGCACACTCTCGAGCATACCTTTGTTTGAAAGGTGGTTATTTATTTTTATTTGGCCGGATGTTGATATCTGGAAAACAGGAAATATTCTTTTCTCTTTTTTTTTTTTTTTTTTGAACCAGTGGCGGCGCTGTGATTAGCCTACTTCAGTCTGTCAATACCTGAAATGTATCCGAAGCTATCTGTTGCTCATCTACATGTGTAATAACATAATTGGCAAAACATGTTATTGAGAAACAGCCACTTTCTACCAATGGCTAACTACAAAAGGAACATACCCTCAAAATGAAAGACACCGTTTATAAACTACCTCACTCATATATAGATTAAGTTAATTATGCATTTATTTGCAAACAACCGATACAACTCATTTAATTTCCCAACTTTTACGGTTTTACGATTCAATTTTCTGAAAGCTAATGGATAAATAAAATCTTAAACAGCATTTTAGGAGAAACATCCCCTTACTTTGCGATGCAGATAACACATTAGAAATCATTCCCCGGCCATAAGAAACAAATAAATTGCACATAAACCAGGCATTGTGCTAAGAGGAAGATAATGTGCAGCCGTTTATTCTACAGTTTCTGGGGATTTTCCTCCTCCAGCCGAGTTAAACTTTAATTTCTGATCAGAGTATAATGTGTTTGCAGCTCAAACCCCATGCAGGTGGGTCTGGGACACCACCCAGAGACTGAAAGTCAAAGCTCTATACGCTGTATAATCTCCGTCATCATTAAGACCAAAGCCGATTAACGTATGCGCCGCATGTGAGGCTGTGTACCTTTGACTCCTAACAAGGCGTACAGTAACAGGATGCAAAGAAATAAGGCAAAGTACACTCTCATTAGTTAAAAAAGGAGAGCGGGAGAGGAAAGGGAAAAAACAGGATAAGCTCAGTTACAGAGCAAACAGTGGCACTTGCTTGGATTAGAGTCCTAAGTGGCTGGCGTTTCCTAATCCCCACTGAGAGATGGCGGAGAATAGAAGGAAAATGAGAGTGGATCTAAGAAAGAGGAATGACAGAATACGACTGGCTCGTACATGATGATCACGGTTCGTCCTCAGGCGTCCTGAGCCCCAAAACACACTTCATTTTCCTCAGCAATTACTGCTGCTCCTCGGGTTGGCTGAAGGTACAGAGGCCCGTCGTTGAAACAATATTACATCTAAACAAATAAAGGGGAAGTAGAAGACTACATTAAATAGACAAGCATACTGAGGTAGGATTTAATTTGCATGCTAGATTATCGTGATACTGGTGGCGGAGTGGCCTCAGGGGCGGCGCTGTTATTAATAGGATCTAGTCTCTTAAAATCCATTAAGTCAATTGAGCGGACCCATATATAATCTGATTTCAAATCCACCGTGAAAATGCTTAACCAGTAGCCTCTGCCCCAGGCTGGCCTTCTCAGTCTGAATTCTGTGCCAAGCAAAACGCCTGATGCAAACCACCCGCAGAGACAAGCCCACACAGAACAGATTCTCATTCACCTCATAAAAGTCACTAACTCAATATTATAATTAATATTCATATTTTTATTAGGAGTAATAATAATAATAATATTTGTTATTAATTATAAGAACATTAATGAAATTATTAGCATTAGCATTATATTTCATTTAATCAACCACAAAAAGAAGGTACAGAAAACAGTATGTTATGCATCATTTAATGTGTGTCGCAAAGGAATCAAAGGGATAAGCCTAGCTCACACAAAAAAATGTACTCACCCTCAATTCCATTGAATACAAAGCTACTATGGATGACTATCGGCAACTGTTTGGTTTCCAGCATTGTTCATATCTTCTTTTGTGTTCAACAGAAAATAAAGGTTTGGAATAAGTGGAAGGTGAGTAAATAATCACAGAATTTAATTGTTTTGGTTGAACTAAAACACACAAATGCTGGATAGTTAAGATGGACAATAACTAAAGACTTTTACGCTATCTAGAGTGAAAGGTTTAGCTGTGTTAAAACGGCAGCATCTAGACCTTCATTTAGTATGTGACTTATTACTAATGGCTTAAATTCAATGTATTCCTCATATTAAGCTATTTATTTTCAGAAGAGTCATATAGTGAGATGAGTCATATAGAAAGCTTTTATTGTGATTTTGCCTTTTTTAATTTCATAAAACATCCTTTTCTGTTCCACATACATACTGGTTTTAAAAACAACATGAGGATAAAAAAAATAAATAAAAAAAAAGAATTTTCCATGGCGATATATAAAAAAATAAATAAATAAAAATACATGGTTAGAGAGATACTGGATTTAAAACAGGCTGTGTTGTTGCTGTCGGTCACATCCCAAAGGCAAGAGATGCAAAGCTGTGTGAGAGATGAACAGATCTCTCAGGGCTGTATGAAAGAAGGTGGAGTGGTTTCTGCTGGCAACTAAATCCCTGTTTGTGAGCTTGGTAAAACACACCGCTGGAGGCACTCAGTTCTATGCCCCCAGCACACACGGCCTGACATGGTCAGGGTCATGCCTGAGTGCCTAAGCCTGCCGTCCTTTTCCAGCCACTCTCCTCTCTCACAGCTGGGGTGGCAGGGGGATAGACAGCTAGAGAGCAGAGCTTCACACCGGCCAGCTGTACAGGGCAAGAGGATGCACCCGCTTTGGGGAAAATTCATGTTGTTTATAATTGGGGCCAAAACCGGAGGGGGATGAAGAAAAGGGGCAATGAAAGTCAACAAGACAAGACCGTGAACATTAAAGCATTGTATATTTCAGAGACTGGACTATTATATTATATTATATATGTTACCATGGACCTGGGCCCTATTATACTATATGTGACCCTGGACCACAAAGCAGTGACCATAAGGATGCATTTTTGGAAACTGAGATTTGTATCTCAACTTAATACATCATACAAAATCTGGAATCTGAGGGTGCAAACAATTATAATATCTAAAATGACGCTCTTAGCCATGCATATTGCTAATCAAAAATGTACAAAATATCCATGGAACATGATCTTTACTTAATATCCTAATCATTTTATGGCACAATAATTTTGGCTATTGCTACAATATACATGTATATATTATATTATATTATATTATATTATATTATATTATAATTCCAGTTCATGCATTAACACACAAGGGAGGGACAGCGCATACCCGCATTTTAAATACAAATGCTCCCGAGTGCCATGTTGTAGCAACAGTACCTTGGAAAAAATAAGGCACGTTTTGTCTGCTTCCTTAAGGAAGCCCCTGTCTGACCCTCCCTCCTGACAGCTGACCGTGCTGCAGTTTGCCCATCACTGATTAATAAAATCTCCATTCTCCCGGCCGGCACCCAACCGGCACATACCTCGTCTGTGGATGTTGACAACAACATCAGTGAGTGAACCGTTCAGCGCGGATACAATAGCATTAAGTACCGAACAAGACTCAACGGTGAACACAAGAGCTGATTTCATTTGTAAAACACAGACCACAAAAAAAAAACCTTAATCGGACGAGGCAATTAGCAGCGTTCTTCCTGAGGACTTTGCTTTGCCCCTAACCTTTACACAACAGTTTATGTCAAAGGATTTGTCACCTCCACTGTGAGGCCGTCTTGGCTTTTCAAAAATACATAATAGGAGGAAAGAAAGGGGGGAAAAAACTCTTCCAAGCCTCCGCTGAGGATTTGGGCACTTATATAACTCCCAATTATCAAAACTTCTCCAGGCAGCCTCACAGTCCTCTGCACTGTTTATATGACTCACAAAATATCTAATACTCAACTGTGTATAATGCCACTGTGGCCACATGACTGCAGAAAAGGCCCTTGCGCTTTCTGCCCCACTGAGTCAGGCATAATAGGTGTCTTGAAGGCTCCAGGCTCAGGCCAGCAATGCTAACAAAGCCTGGGTGGCTTGCAGGGAAGAGCATGTCTTCAAGCAACTTGCCAAAAACTCATTTTCAGGAGCACTCAGGGATTTCCTTTGGATGCTTTGGTGGTGCTACGACATGGCAGGCTTTAGATATCATGGCGCATGAGGGATCTAGGGGTGCATCGCATAGAAACGTCCAAAATAAAAGCCGTAAATCTGAAATTTATCAAAAGAAAAATCTAAAATGCTTTCTTTTTTGGATTTTTTTTAAAGTACTAGTTCTCTCAGTAACAGCATTTTGCTGAAAATTCACTCACCCTAATGCTAATAAGATGTAGATTAGCTTTTCATCAGAAAACATGTGCGGAGAAACTTTGCATTAAATCACTTACTCTGCAGTGAATGGGTGCCGTGAGAATAAGAGCTCAAACAGCTGATAAAAGCATCACAAAAATCCATAAGTAATCCACAAAACGTCAGACCATCAATTAATTTCTTGTAAAGTGAAAAGCTGCATATCTGTGAGAAACAAAGCCAACATGAAAACAGTCACTTCTAGTCAAAATATGCATCCATAATAATGCTTCCTCCAATGAAAAAGTCCCTTGTTGTCCTCTCACATCAAAATCCACTGATAGACTCGTTTAAAATGTTTTTTAGCTTGTGAGTTTTGCACTGGACGAAGCAATATTCAGGACAAAGCCAGGAGCAATGATTTGAAGGTAGAATGTATTAATAATGACACATTTGTTACACATAGCTTTTCACATCACTAGAGTCGTGTTGATTATGTGGGACTTATTCTGATGTTTTTGTCAACTGTTTAGACTTTTTTATTCTGACAACACCGATTCACACCACAAGACTGCACTGCAACGGTGAGCAAGCAATGTAATGCTACATTTCTCCAAATCTGTTCTGATAAAGAAATAAAACCATCTACATCTTGAAAGGCCTGAAGGTGAGTACAATTCCTTTTTGGGTGTAGACTTGTCCTTATTAAATATTATATACCAAAAAAAAAAAAAATAATACAAAATAGAGACTGTTTGCATTCTATTAATCAGACAACATTTGCCCCTGTCTCTGAAGGTCAAAAAACATGTTCCCTTTGGATTAAAAATATTCTGTGGAAATCAACAGGGAAAAAATGGGCATTAGCCTCAATGGAGACCGCCCCCCTATCACTGACCGAATCTTTTACTCTTCCTCTCTTGCTCGCTCTCTTTCCCGTTGACTTTTGCTCTCTCTCTCTCTTTAGGCCTACATTAATGTACCTGTTTACCTGATGGGTGGTCTTGAGCCTGGCTCAAATAAAGCCCCTTTCCCTGCAGATCTAAGTGTAGAGTAGCTGCTAATCCGATTTCAGGAAACAACCAAGCCGCCCTCTAGCTTCCCAGCTTATTTCTACACCGCCAGGGGGAGGAGGTGAGGCGGGGGTGCGAGGGGGGTGCATCATTCAGCAAATATTCAGAGCCAGACTTCAGGACCACCTAACCTGTGGCTTTTATTGCCGACCCCGTAATGAGGAGGGGAATATTACCTTTTCACTGCCTGTGCTTTCTTAACTACGCTCTGCCCTCGTGGGGACATTACAGTGGCCAAATATAAAGCCGGGTTTCATGAAGCCCGGGCTTATCTGGCCTCAGAAAGTATGTGAGACATGCCAGTGAACAAAGGCCCGTCTCTCTGCCAGCAAGCAGGGTGAGGGGATCTCTTTCAGTGGCCACAGATTGCCCTGTGTTCCCTTAATTGACAGACCCTGGCTGGCTGGGACAAAAATGACATGCAGCTGCCCCTGGCCTGGCCTGCACAGGTAGACCACCTTTCAACAGGGAAATTGTCTCCAATCCTCTATTCTGCATGGGGGTCCTATACCGAAGCCTGAAAATCATGGCAGACCAAAAAAATTATGACAGACAAAAAAGCAATTAAGCAGTTGTTAAAAAAAGAAAAACTAAAAAATACAAATTAAATAAGTAAAAAATTAAAATAAATAAAAAATATATTAAATAATAAAATACGAATAATTAAATTGATTCACGACTGATCAAAAAGAAAACCACAAATTTAAACATTTTATTATGTAAAATATATGTAAAACATAACATAAAATAATATTAAATAAAAACCTAAAAATAAAATTTTAATAAAACAAATAATAAAAAATGCACAACCCACGAAAAAAGAGATTCATTTATAATCCTCAACAATGAAAAATAAAAGAAAATAAAATGTAATTAATAAATTAATTAATTTAAAAAAAATTGAGCCATGACTGAGCAAAAAAGCAAAACATTCATGGATAACCATTAAGAAATCAAAAATCAAATTACATAATAATAATACATAAAGTAATAAACAAAGTAAAATAATCAATAAATCAAAAAATAAATCAAATAAAAAGTATTGTAACAAAATATGATAAAATAATTAAATTAATTTTTTTCTGTGCATAAATAATGTGATTGTCTGTAACTGACTACATACAAGAACACGGTTGCCCAATATGAAAATGAGGAGGAGGGCTGAAAGAGGTTTTCTCTGTTTGAGAAGAACAGATGCAGACTATCCGTCCTCCGGTCTCACTGTGTCTGCCCAGTTTGGGGAAAGCATGGCCTCAACTGGTCAAACATAGGCAATGCAGTTCCTTAAACACTCTTCTTTAAAATACTTCAGCTTGTATCAAGCCATAACATTCATGCCCAAACATTATTTCATCAACATCATCACTGAAAAATGTTAAACCTTGGTGTGTTTGAAAATTCAATGAAAAAAATATTTTCACACTAGAAATGAGAACTATTTCTACACTGCTATAAATCATACATGTCTTCATGCCTTAAACAACATTAAAATAATGTAATGTTATGATTCCATTCTGGCAGGAATCAAGCCTATTGCTGCTACTGACACAGTACAGGTTTCAGTCCACACCTCACAGCTCCAGAATAACACATCTTCAATGTGCACTAAACAGTGAAGAGCTGAACACATCCGCAGACAGATGACACTACCTCGCGTGTGTTTCAGCACGGGCCGGTACATGTGATCACTGACATACTGTATACGATGGCATCAGAACATGAGAGTGTCACTGCTGATCCCTGATGTACTGTCAGATGTCAACAGACCCCAGGGGCGCCTCTTTCTGCTGGGAATACCACCGACCATACGGCATCTGTCGCTGCCGCTCAAATCGCCGAGTCTCACCCACACCACACCAGACCTGAGCTAACACACACACCACTGACGGCCAGATTTAACAAGCTCTTCAGGCTCTTCCAAACCCTTACCCATTTCGGTTTGTGCTTTTAAGATTACATTTTGTATTATAATCATCCTAACTTTCTAACATATTTTTAATAAGTGAAACTGGGTCAAGACGTCACACAGGAAAGATGTGTTTTCATCAGCAGTGATTTTGTATGCTGGCATTACATTTTTAAAATGACATCTTGCCAAAAGAAATCACATTTTTGTTTTAGCTCTTGCGTAAACAGCATTACATAGTAAACAGTATTATCAGGTATTTTAGATTTCTATGTTCTTTTTTATGTTTTATTTTTATTATTCTATGTTTTATATTGTGTACAGTTCTGCAGCCCACTGTAGTGTTTTTAAAGTGCTTTATAAAAAAAGTTTGATTGATGAACATGAACACAATAACATTAACATTCCGTTCAAAAGTTTGCTGTTATTAAAGTTTTTAAAAAATGAACAGTCTCCTGTGCTCTTATGTCAAAGGCTGCATTTATTTGTTAAAAAAAATAGTTAAAACAGTAGCACGTTGAAATATTATTAGTTATAATAATATGTGTTTTCTATTTTAACATTTAAAATGTAATTCTTTCTGTCATGGCAAAGCTGAACTTTCAAAGCTAAATAGCTTTCAGTGTCACATGATCCTTAAGAAATCATTCTAATATTTTTATATGATGTTCAAGTAACATTTATTGTTATTATTAATGTTGAAAGCAGTTATGTTCCTCAATATCTTCGTTTTTTGGAAACAGTCATATCTATTTTTTTTCGCCTTTTTTTATAATGCTTCGATGAGGTTCAAACGAACATTTAAATGGAATAAATATTTATTTGTATTAATTTAAAGTGTGCTTGCTAAATAAAATTAATAATCCCTTCTTATTACTGACCCACAAATGTCAATTATATAATGTAGATATATTTTATAAGAAGTGCAAGTATGTATTTTCAGGAGAAGGGTATTTTTCATATTTATAGGTAAGTTGTCACATTTTTAGGTCAATCGGTTTTAGTATAATTTGATTTTTAATAGAATATTAAAATTGATTAGATTTAAATTTGACAAATAAATAAATATCCATACAATATATCCAAAAAGCCATCTTTAAAGATTTGCAGTTTCATGAATTGTTTTTACAAACATGTTTTACTGCTTCAGTTTTGTTAACAAGCCTTGAGGCTATTTAGGGTAATAACATTGTTCCCATTGTTAAGTTCCCAACAACTTAGCCCACACAAGGGGCATGTTGTCACAAAAGGTCAGTGTGTGTTCGATGAACTGTAGTTTTCTTTAAGAGCAATGCTACAAAAATAAATGTTTGTAGCAGTAAACTGAGCTCTGAGCAAAGCGTACCCCAGCTTCCCCGCTTCTAAAACTAAAGTTAATTCTAGAACAAATTCTCTCAATACAAATGTTCTTTATAATATAGAGAAACAGCCCCTGTGCTAATTTACCTGCAAAATTTCAAATGTTTTAGTCATGTGCATATACTGGGGACAGGTGAAGGTAAAGAGGCCCACACAGCAGAGGTAACTCCAGATGGAGAGACAGAGAAGAAGAGAGATAAAAGACTCTGCCTCACTGTTACCTGAGGAACACCACTGAAGTCAATAAAAGCCCTCTTGTGTCTGTCAGAGCTCTTTCACTGCTCTCTTTGACGGCCCATCACTCTAGCGTTGCTCAGAGATGACCTTGATCCCACACTTACTCCACCTCCCGTAAACACTCGCTACACAGTCCCGCTCCCAGCCGCTTAACAGCCCACAAAGCTAAATAACACATGGCTTTGAATGTGAAGAGCCATTTTCTCTGGTATCCGATTGTCTACACGGACACTTTGGGACTGGAAATTACAGCACCTTGATAAACACTCTGAAAATCAATAATTAACCATTTTACACAGTGGACAGCAGAGAAAAGGTGCAGTATCTGTTGTTGCTGTTGTCTGTTTGCTATTATGTTTTACTATACACTGGCTTGCAAGTCAAAAATGCTTTATTAGTTTTCTATTTAAAACCACCTCAGCAAAACATTTTTTTTTTTTTTTGTTGCTGTTATAGAAAAAGAAAATAATAAAATACAAATCTAACTTTACCCTGACAAAGTCTTCAGTTCAAGATATTGTCTTGAGGACCACGTCTGCTTTAAAATAACTTGTTTTCTTTGCTTTTGTTCTTCAGAATGCTGAAGGAAGGCTGAGATGGAGAGGTAGAGATCTCCAGAGTGAGCAGTGGGTATAAATGACCTCTCCACCGGCTCCTGAGGAACACTCAAAGAAGCGAGTCTCGTCTCAAGCACATAAAATGTTATTGCGTGCTCAGTGGAGCTGTAACCAGGCCACCAACAATAGCCATCACCACTAAAGAGCTTTTTGGCTCCAGTGGGGAGCTAATGAAACTCAAAGAAAACAGAACTAATACTAGCGCTGGTGCCCAAAATGGCCTTGACAATTAGGAGTCAGCTTGACTCAGAAATGTTGCAGGGCAAATGCCTCTTAGTAGGAAAAAGATGACAAATTTGCAACCCAACTGATATATTTACGCTTTTGAAATACAACATCTGACATGTTTCCAACACCAAACACGTATTTAGAAAATAGGATAGATTTTTTAGAATAGACATTTGGAACCCCAAAACATTTCATGTATATGTTTGATATATTTAAAGTATTACAGAGTTTGTTATAATCTATATTGCATCCATATTAACAGCAGCAACTGATATGCAATCTTATATTTCCAAAATATTTTTGGATACTGCTTGGATTAGACATTTTGAGGAATAAGGAAAAATACCAGCTGCTGCTTTTGCAAATTAATAATTAATATTTTAATATACAAATCCACTGATTGTTTATTTTTCAATCAGGGAAATGTTTGATAGCTCAGTAAATCAAATATAGACATATGTGCTTTATATCGGTACATCACTGCAAATGTATTTCCTGATATCAACTCTTAATGGCTTCCTCATTACAGCAAACCTCACACATAAAACATCAATCGGATATTTGTAGACTAAATCTTAAAATGTCTTGCATATTAATATGCATTGCATTTTAATACTCAAATTTCAACTCTATAGCAATCTTCTAAAGGGCACAAAACATTGAGCATCAATAGTGAACCTATATCATGCATTAAAAAAACAAATATAGATTCAATGTGCTAGGCTGGCATGACAATTTTCACACAAGAGGTTAAAACACAGCAAGTGTTTCACACTTCTCGATTACTCTCTAAAAGCACTCCAGGTTTTGAGTTATAAGCAATATACAGACAGGTCATTTAGGCTACACTGAGCTATGTCCAAACACATAGATGTAAACATCCAAAAATCATAATTTAAAATTGATTCCTCGAAGAATAAAGCATAAATGCCTCAAATTTATGAGCAGAGAGTGAAATACAGTTCTATCATCGCCTTTACATAAAAACCATGAAGTATAGCAACTCATCCACAGCATATTTAAGTTTAAGTGCACCACGATACAACAAGCATCCACACACTCAAGCGTTACAGAGCGTTATTGCTATGCTCATCGCTGTAATTTCCCAACTGCTGGCCACTGATTGCCTTTCAGCCCAGAGGTGAATATTACATGCTCACTTAGCACCTGAGATCAGACAGGCCTCCGTGTGTCTTCCCCTCCACTGGGTACTTGGCAAAGCAAAACTCTGTGAACATAGTACAAACTACACCTCATCCACCTCAGACAACCACATCTGTGATCAGGGCAGATAAACATGTATATTCGTGCAGGATGTCTGGGTGTAGATGTGTGCATTATGTCCACACTCACATTTCAACTTTATTTAAAATTATCATCAACTTTCATTTCTGAGCTTTTATAGAATTTTCTTTTATAGAATTTTCTTTCAGTAAAGCTCAGGTTTAATTGAAATATTTCTTTTGAACTTTCTATTCAACAATGAATTTCAGGGAGGGAAAGTATCACAGTTTTCACAAAAATAATAAGCAAAACAATATTTTACAACATTGATAATAATATAAAATACGTTTAAGCACCAAATAATCATATTAGAATGATTTCTGAAGGATTATGTGACACTGAAGACAATGACTGTTTATAAATCAGTGTGTCCAACCCAGGAATAAACTACATTTAAAATATATTATATATATATATAAAATATATATTTCAAAACGTAGGCTTAATATTTCAGAATTATTGTTTTACTATCAAATAAATTCAGCCTTGGTGAGCTAGGAGACTTATTTAAAAAGCTTTTTTAAAAATATACTGACGGCAAGCTAATCAAATTAATCACATATTAGCAAGTACTGAGAAAATATGTCCGAAATAATTGGATTATTGTAACAGAACAAATGATTGAAGATATAAGTTTGTGTATTTGTGTGTATGTTTTTATAATTTAATTCTATATAGTTAAATTCTGGTTAAAAAAATAATAATCTTATTTGGTTTATGTCCAACACTACAACACTTACAATACTTAAAACACTTCTCAAGATCCCTGTAATGTTGTTTATTAAGTACTAACAAAAATATTGTAGTCAATTAACAAATAATTGTGTACATTTCTCGATCACATTATTTTCAAATAATATCACACTAAATTGACAACCCAATATGTAACTGACCCCTTTAACCATCAATGTTTGTCAAATATTTTGAAACGGGCACAAAAGAAGACCAATATTAAGATTTCCGTTTATGTCATTTAACTCCAGGACAAATAAGAGCAACAATCACTTCTCGTTCAGTGTGAGTTGAATGCATTAGAACGCAGTCAATGTGGCTGAGAGGTGTTTTGTGTATTCACAAGCAGCGGAGGACTTAACCCTGCTATAGAGGGGTGAGAATACAATAGCTAAGGCACCAGGGGTCTGAAACTATACACTTTAATAAAGTCACCAACGGCTAAATGAGGAGCTGCTATCGCACTCACGTTACCAACAACAAGGGCCGCACTATGCCTCAAGGGGTTTTGTTTTCCACAAATATGCTAAGCTAATGCAGACCCAAAAACACAGAAACCTGATCACAACTCAAGGCTAAGGTTGTTCGGGTTTTAGCTGGTGTAAAGGGGTTTTGTACAAGCAACACCAAGAGCTTAGTTGTGGACCGAAGTTGTGGAACTTGAGCTTTTTTTAAAAAAAAAATATCTCAGCATGCTAAAACGTGAAACAAAGCAAGCCGCCCGGCTCTGCTCTTAGCTCTGCATCGATGGCCTTCTTGCTCCGTGTTGGCGCTGGGCGGCACGCTACCTGATGGCTATCCCCAGGCCTGTGTTTGAGCGCTAAATAAATTGTTATCTAGTGTGGTTTTTGTCATTTCTGGTTTGGTGCCAGGAACATCCCTCCCAGCCACCTGTCTTTAGATAGAGAAAGAGAGAGAGAGAGAGAGAAAGAGCAGGGTGAGGGAGAGAGGCAAACTTTGGAGAGACTCTCTTCTGGGCCTCCCATTTGGACACAGGAGAGGTCGTAACCTCCCTCTTTATTTTTCCCAAGGCTGTTGGGCTAATGAAGTAACAACAAACTGGGCCGGCGGCTAATTTGGAGTGGCATTTCCTGGCCCCTCTTGGCCCACGGAGATGTGTTTCATTTTCTCTTATCAGTGCTTCAGTCATGTGGCTTTCCGCATGGACGCCCCTGTCTCCCCCCATCGCTGGCCTAATGGAAACTTCGTTAATGTCATTAATCTGCCGACTAGGACATGCACTAAACACACATCAGCCTGTTTGTACCAGAAAACACCAGAGGGCTGTTTAGACGTGAGCTTCTCGCAGAGAAATGACAATAAGAGAATTTCATCATCTTTATTTGTTTGTGCAGCAGCCATTTTGGGAAGACAAGTGGGTTCACGAGTCACGTTTGGTGCCCTACAGTTCAACCTAAGAAAAAAAAGATAAGATAAAATACTATTGCATATAAACACCTATTTAGTATCATTTACTAATTCCCTCAACTGTAAAATTCTTTTCAAGAATTCCAGCCGAAACCAACCCTGGTAGAAAGTAATACCTTTAAAATACATTTACTTCACACAAAATATAGTTCAAATATATTAAAATATTTACTGACAGATAACTCTGTTTGATAACAGACAGATAACTATTGGGTGTACTTCTTGTGCAAAATGCCCTTTTCTTAATATTTAGTCAATGTGTCTCTTTTGATGAGAATTCTATGATCTTTGAATAATTTCGGTCTTCAAATGCAAAATATTTAAAGTGTATCTGAAGTAGGCTTGCAATAGTTTCACTTTAGAATAATCAAATATACTTAGTATATCTTTAATTCGCACAATTAAAGTGCATTAAGTACAAAATTAATTGTTCAGACTTTACCAGACTATTACTAGTTTAGTATACTAAAGGTGTATTAAAAGTACATAAAGTACTCAAGCTTTTAACAAGACAATTCTTAACCTTTCATTTGGCAGAATATTTGAGAAATTCTGTAATCTTTTATCCACAAATTAAAAAAAACTAGCCAAAAAAAATTCACCAAAAAAATGTAGTCACTGTCATGTTATCGCCAAACGTTTAGGACTAACTTACTTCAGTGGAATTCAAAACAAGGAATTGTTTTTAGGAATATTTTGGTTGCACAATGAAGTTCAACGGGTCCAAAACAGACACTGGACCCCACAGATTTTTACTGATGTGGGGAAAAAAAATGTTAAAGATCACTTTAAGTAATAACTTCTTTTGTGATCCACCAAAGAAACAAAGCCACACAGCAACATGGGTGCAAGTTCGTAATGCAATAACTTAAATTTTTGGGTGAACTACCCCTTTAACTATAGCTTCCGATTCATATTGGTCCAAGCATTTCACTGTCATTCCCGACTCACACACACAAAGAGAGACGCTTCCTCCCTTGGTCACATTAAAACAGAGGGCTCGCTTAATGCCACCTTAATGACGAGTCAGGTGACTCACGGAGGCCGCTCTAATTAAGAGGCTTCATTCACACATTCCCTCAACTCCATGAATGGACACTCTAAGACTGACATGTCATATAGTTCCATTCATCGCGAGCGAAAACACAAGGGGGAGCAGAGCTCAGCTGGGAGGGATGGGTAACCGAGGGGACATTTTCTTTTGTGTGGCTCTAAGCTTCTGGGGCCAAATGCCAGCGGGCTAACCCCTGCACTGGCTGCCCATGTGTTTCTCCTTCCTCCCAAACGGAGTAATTAGGAAGATCTTAATGGGTTTCCAGGTTTATTAGTGGCCAAGAAAAGCTTCAAATGTCACTTTAATTAAAGGGGATTCCACAGACAGCTTGTGTGGCAATGTTAACCGCTCAAAAAAATCCTTGTTTGGGCAGGAGGAGTAAAACGGCCAAGTCTTGAATGCACACAAAGAAACGTGAAGTTCTAAATGGCAGCTGTCTAGACGTGTGGTCAGAGACAAAATAGATCATTTGACCTCGACCAAACATTAAACTGACAGTGGTTATCTGCTTTTAAACGCCACACATGCGTATACAAGTCCCTTCCTTTCATATCAGCGGCGGCAATCCGACTCCCCAAAAACCGTCCCATTGAAAGCGCACCCTCCCAAATTTTTGGGGGGGATGAATTTATTCCTGGCATATCCTATGCTCGTTCATGCAGGATATAAAATCCTAGATTATTTCTTGCTTGGTTAACCTGCATCCGGTCGCCTCGTTCACAAAACCACTCTAATGTTGCCATTAGTTATGCTTCTATGGTGGCCAAAAGATGAATCCTGAGGTCTCCACATTCAATAAATGTGTACATGAATGGTGGAGGAAGATAAAATATATCTCCAAGATAGAGAAGGGGCCAGTTCATTGCTGGAACGTCAGAGGGGGAGATAATTAATCAATATGAAAATGACATGGGCTCCACTGAAAATCTGAAGCATGTAAAAGCCTTTCTGATCTGCCTTTTTCACCTTGAGGAAGCTTCAATATTAATTATCTTTGAGAAAAACAACAGAAATAGCAACACTGTGACACAAGAATAGTGTTTTTTGTTCTTACATTAAAATAAATTTAATTATTATTTATTCATTTTAATTATTATTTAATTGTCTGAATAAAGCCCACCCAAACACACACTAAAAAAAAAGGCGCGGAAAACAATTTTACTTTTTTGCTAGTAAACTTATTACAAAAACAAACAGCAAGCAGTTATAATAATTCTCAAGTTGAATTTTCTTGTAAAAGGTGTGTTTTATTCACAATTCTATACAGTATATCCCAGATACAACTGAAAAAATAACCTTTAAAAATATACAAAATATTATATGTACCCGTAACACAAGCAAAACAACTACACCTCTTAAAAGAGCTTGCAGACAAACACACTTTAACTTTTTGTTGGAAGGGGGAAGCTCAGTAAGTTCAACAAGTAACTAGTGTTGTCTCACAAAGACAACATTTTAGCATTTTATAGCACAGGTGTGGAATCGTACAAACCAGAAGCCTGGAAAGGCAATCTAGTAATTAGCCATGGAAAAAGACAGGAACGTGTAATCACTTTTTTTCATGATTATTATTATTATTATTTTGTGCAAATCTACAACAACAACAACAGGACACTTTACTTCACTCTAACTTAAAACCACCCCAAAGACACAGCATCATCCTCATGGAACTAAAATAATTAATACATTCTATATTTGGATGGGAAAATCCATTGCATCTTTAATTATGAGAGTTAGAATAAAATTATTAAGTAATATAATCTTTAGCATCTTTACTATTTTCTGACACTTCATAGTAAAAAATTAATGAATCAATATTCAGAGCTTCACAATGAGTGAAAGACAAAAATACAAAAAAAGACAAACTACTAGAGTTGTATCATTTGAAAACGAAAATAGTGGGTTTATAGTAGAAAGCACCCTGCAATGTTTTTTGCACAAAAGCGCAGAGCCCAGAGACTACTGCCCGTATTTCATGCTGCGAATTGCATCTGGTGGCAGCAAAGCGAAACAGCAAGCTTTATTTTCTTCAGACAGTAATGCTAGCGTACCTTTGGCACAGAAAGCCAGCGTCTCTCATAGCTCACTCGGGGCAACTCAGTCAATGGAACAAAGTTAGAAGAATGGAATACAGTCTCTGAACAAAACACACACATTGGCGAGAGAGCGGGCAGACCGGGGCTGGAATTCCACTCGCAGTGCAAGATGAGCAATATGGTGACAGGCAAGAGTGCAGGCACAGGGCCCTTACGCTGAAGCCAAGCATGTTTTCGTCCTGAAATAACCTTTATTTTTATAAGCAAGACAATCTTTACAGAGGGCGAGTGAACCCTGTAACCACCTGTGCATCCAACTGCAAAGGTCTGGCTGAGCTTAATCTAATTGCGAATGGTGTATTTTGCTGTGCACGTCTTGTGCTGAAAAAAAAAAGTGCTGCATTTACAATGACAATAAACAAAGGAGCAAAAAATCAAATCCAATTATGGCAACTCTAACTACTCAAACTGTGCAGAGATAGCCATGAGCTATTAATAAAGTAACTGTTTAAGTGTCAATAATAGTTGTAACAATGAAATCTTTGTCAATATCTAATTGAAGTGAAAAAAATGTTCCCAACAGAAATCAAACGCTAAAATGTACAAAAGGCTCATTAGGAATTTCACACAACAAAGTGTGAAAGCCCAGTTTTGTAAAATAAAGTTTAAAGTAAAAAATAAAGTCACTTTGAGATAATTAAGGCAACAGTTACCTTAAATAGCTGCAATGAGTCTATAAATGTTAAAATTGCATTCAGAAGAAATAACCTTGCAATTGTGAGATATATATATATAAATACAATTGTGATATAAACTCACACTTACACTAAGTGAACTCACGGGTTGCAATTATAATAGTCACAATTGTGATATAAGGTAGCATTAACAAAACATAGTCTTAATTCAGAATCATAAATTTACAATTATGATAAAAAAAAATGAAAAAAAATTTAAGCTGCAATTATGAGACATGAAGTTTCAATTAGTAAAAATAAAATTGCAATTAAAAGTAGTAAAGTTGCAGTTACAATTTCATTTTAACACACATTAAATAATTTAGCAACTTTGAGAAAATTAAGTTTCCATAACATGCACTGAGCTACCACACACACACACACATATATACAGTATATAAACATTTCAGTACCCAGGTATGAAAACAGGGATGCAGAGGGATGAATTCAATTCCACAGCTACATTTTCATGAAGGAACTATCCCAAAATGTCACATAATTCATTCTTATGTCCTTAGATTTGAAAATACAGAGTGATGGCAGAACCTTAGCGTGTTAATAAATGCAGATGAAGGTTAAGTTGTTGGCTCAAAATGCATTTCCACCTTTATTTATGGATTCTCTCCAGTGGCACAGACATCATGTTTTGACGCGGCTCTAATGTCAAGATAAGATGAAGAATCACTTCAAGGTGCTCTCTGACACAAGATAAATGGCAGTTGACCTGAAGACACCAGGAGGTGAGGAGCCTTGTGGCACTGTTGTGGTGCTGCTCTAAAAACATTTCCTGTTTGTCTTGAGAGACACCACACCTTTGGGCCATTTTAGACACAGGTATTTTTATCTATGAAAACTCTGAGGTAAGGGTGAATGAATGAGCCTGCCTGTCCACGCAAATAGCTTAAACCTATCGAATCT
Organism: Enteromius trimaculatus; assembly: GCA_032361065.1. Taxonomy (NCBI): domain Eukaryota; kingdom Metazoa; phylum Chordata; class Actinopteri; order Cypriniformes; family Cyprinidae; genus Enteromius; species Enteromius trimaculatus. The sequence goes on from JAUMHP010000063.1 coordinate 13,276,255, forward strand.
TATTTTTGCCACAACAGAAAAATCACAACATAAAATGCAACATTAAAGTCAAGTTGTTGGCTTCCGTCGTTGCATGAATAAAGTATAATGTTAAAACGTGTCACAAACATCTCACAATTAAAAATTCTAAGAAAAAAAGATCTCTCACTCTTCAAATTTTGGTTTTGGTGACAAAAACAACATCTCTTCTCGAAACCAAATCTGAAGGAGAAAAACTGTATACGCTCAAGAGTTACTCAACTGCATGAACGCATGCCCAATTCTGCTACATTATTCTCTGAGCCGCGTAAATGATCAAACCTGATGACAGTCTCAGTCTGAGGAAGAGACAGAGCCTACAAAAGGGAAAGTGACAGGCCCTTCTACAACAGATGTTTCTACCGAGGGGAGTCTACTCTCCACTGAGCAGTCTCACACATGAGAGACACCCAAAAGCTCTGGAAACAGTCCTGAAAATGTATGTTCACTGGTAAAAACGCTTTCCCCCCCATACGGACTACCCACCATTGAATATTCCAGACTTGTTCAAAAACACAGAGGGGTATTAACACATAAAAAGCAAAGTACTGTTGCCAAAGTTTGTACAAAAGGCAAGAAAGAAACCACTGAAGAGCAATCTTAAAGGGATAGTTCACCCAAAAATGACATTTCTGCCATCATTTACCCACCCTCATGCCATTCCAAAGCCGTATGACTTTCTTTCTTACATGGAAAACCAAAGATGATACTTAGAAATATTTTTTTTTCCCCCCTCAGGAGCAGACATGGTCACCACATTCTTTCTTTATATGAAAAAGAGAAGCTTGAACATTCTCCTAAATCACTCCTTTTGTGTTTCACGTGCAAAAGAAATACTTAAAGGTTTGCCTTGACATGAGGTGAGCAAATAGTCACAGAATTTTCACTTTTGGTTGAGCTATACCTTTAAATCCTACCACACATTGCGTTTGCCTCTATTGATCCACAATCCAGAGAAGAGCCACACTATTGACGGAAAACAAAACACGTTAGAAAGGCCATTTGTCAGAAATGTTGCTCTCCAGATCTATCATGAAAAGAAAAATTTTCCCACTGTAAATGATAACACACGTCTGTTCTTCATTTCCAACAGATCAATGTTAATATGCAGGGGGTCCTGAAGATGGATTGCGGACACGCTTTAACCAGTTAAGTGCCGAGGTCACATCACAGGCGAGCTTGATAAGAAGTATGAGCCAGAAACAAGGTCTTCATTTGATATGAAGTACTTCGTACATCATAAGCCATGAGATCAGTCATATACAGATGCTGTAGCATGCATATACACTGTATGCTCAATTCCAGCGGAGGTTTTCAAAAGAGGAGAGACAAGCTCATTGTAGGACAAGCTGACCTTTTTAATGATTTATATCCGATAACTACTATAAGCTTGTTCACCACAAAACTGCCATTAATAGGATAATTTCATATGAAACCAAACATGGTGATAAAAGGAAAGCTACTTAATAAAACAGAAAATATGCTGCTTTGCACATGCTACATGGTAGTGACTTTAACTAATTAACTAATAAAAATGAATTCAGAAACAGCTAATTCAGACATGCTCATTCACCAAGCTCAGTGGTTTATTCAAGCATTTCAAATCATCTACAATAGACAACGTCCACTGCACAAAACCACATTATGCCTCTTGTTCGCAATGGGTCTTAGGGAGCAGTGGCCAGTCTGGTGCCTATTTCCTTGAGACAGGATCTAAGCAGGAGCCAGACGGGAAGGCAAGCATTGCCTTGCAGGAGTCCGGATAAGCCAGCTCTGATGGCTTGATACAGCTCCAGACCCCCAAGCCTGATACCCTGGCCACAGAAGCTGGTCTAAATAATGTTTGCCATGCCTGCAGAATGCTACTGTTTGACATTGAGCTTCCTGCTACTAGTCTTTCATAAAGATAAGAGTCAGAGATCACCACCAGGCAACAAACAACCAAAATTGCACAAAAATAATTAATAATGCTTTTTTTAATTATTATTATTAAATAAATACAATGAAATAGTGTAGTTTAAATAGTATACATGGTCTCAGAATACAGCAAAGTTAAGTGAAAATTTTTTTGCTTTTGAACTTAAAATTAATTATAAACTGCATGCGTTTCTGAAACATATATTTTTAAAAAAATAAGATTCAATTCTTTTCCTCTCATAAGTGATGATGGAAAGCACAGCTTCATGCAGTATGACTGCGTGATTAAATTCTATTCATTTATTTCACCATTTGAGGTTTAGGAGGCAAATAGTGAAAGCTTCAAAAAGCTCATTAATAAAACTCGGTGGCTTCAATTACACAATAGATTTGTTCAATTTTTAACGATATCTGTGAGACGAAAACAAAAATCTGTTGATTTGATTTTGGCACTTGGGTAATTCAATTCAGATCATCTAATATATAATAATACACATTCACTTCAAAGTATAATAAAGTTAATAAAAAATGTGAAATCGCTGTACCTGAACTGTGAATCAAACATTAATAAAATAATTAGAGATGTGTTCCGACAGACAGCTTCTGGTATTATTGTCTAAAGTTGGGGAAAAGGTAATTAATTTGGCAGTAAATTTATTCGCACCGTGTTTGGCTCCTCTAACGAAGGAGAGGAAATTGCAAAGCGGAGATCAAGTCTTCCTCCATTGTGTCTGATCAAATGGAAATCTTTCTCTTTTAACACAATATGCACATTGTGTATCCTGGCCTTCCATTGCTGAATGACATGCTTGAGCATACCAGTAACTATGAGTGAAAAGCTTTTAATTACTTTTTAATGTTTTAAATGCAAAATGTTTTAGATGTAGTTATTCATTTATAACAGCCAGATGAAATAGTAAAAGTATAAAAAATATATATATATGCAAAAAAAAACAAACTAAAAGTGATCTGTGTATTTTTAGGAAAACAAAATGAAATCGATTTATACTGATATACAATAAAATACACAATAATATATGCTTTATCAAAAGACACTCCCATCAAAGAAAACTTCTCTGTACAAACTACCAAATTAATCTTTTTAAAACGGAGTACAATTAGTTTTAGAGATTAACCTAAATTAATTTCCACAGTACAGCTGTACGTTATTGATTTCTCATCTGGTATCTGAACACACGGAGCAACAACCAGGTGTGTTTAACAAACAACAGAGCTGTTCAGAACATTTTTACATATGTAAGTGCATTGTGATTCATACAGTATGTTAAAGCTCTGTTACGGGATGTGCTTCATGACACAGTGGTCCCTCCAGGTTCAGCACAGGGTCTCTGTGGCCCACCTTGAGCTCAAGGGTCCAGGAACGCTGGCAGATGGGATACATCGTGCCTTCAACTGGAAAATAGTTCTCTTGTGTCAGTAACAGTAAATAAGAGAATACAAGGCAAGGCAAGACTAGGCCAACTATAACAGTGGCTCTGGTAAAAGTATAAAAGTTCAACAAACTGTTTTATCGTTTACTAAATTTAATAGTTCCGTATATCCATAACACCATTTTCATATTAAAAGAAAATAAATAATATAATTTAAAATAAATTATATCCATTCATTTTCGTATTTACGAAAATAAATAAACTGTATTGTATCAAATAATTTATTTTCCGTAGGAAAATATTTGCTGAAACCTAAAAAGCGAAACTGTAGGCTACTTCTAGAAGCGGTACAAAACGAAGATGCAGAAACTAGAAATTAACCATTTAAAAAAAAAAAAAAAAACTCCATAAATACTATATGTAAAATGAGTTTTTTCCTCAACGGTATCACATTTCCAGATTTATAAACTGCTACGTTCCTGTCAACAGTAACGATGCAGAGGTGTATCATGACTCAATGCAGCCACCTAGTGTTCATACCGCGAATATCACCCAACATTTTCAAATCTCCAAATCTATATCACAGTTCGGCCAACAGACTAAAATGAAAACACCCTGATAGCTGCCGGGTAACAGCATACCACAATGAAACTACGTTTTAAATAAAACATTAACCGTTAACAAAATTTAATTACGGGTCAGGAAATATTTTAAATCCAAGTTGTTTGTTTATATTTCAAATTGTATGTTACCATTTACATTTTTACTGTTTTATGAACTGCCATTGTGACAACTTACCCCATGTGTAGTAAAAAAAAAATAGCCTTTCTAAACGTACAATAAATAATTACTTCATTTGACTATCCTTAAACTATTACAAAACACAAATGTACTGCTTTAGTTCACCTCTAGAATATGTATCCAACATTATGATCTTACCCTATAGCCTTGTTTTTTCTATGAATAAGTCATGTGCATTTATAAATAAGAATTCATATTATCTGATACACATTAAAAGCTAGCATCTACTTTCCATCTAATTATGCTGTGCGGTTTTCAACTTCATTACCAAGTCTAGAATAAAAAATAAAAAAAGAACACACTGCTATATTCTTAAAATATATCAGCTGTTTATATAAGAATAAGGCAGGTTTTTTTTTTCATGCATTCAGTTTGTAAAACGATTCTACATGCCACTGACCCAAGAGGGTTAAATAGTCAAGCCAACATGAGACGTCTTCCCCTAGACTCATTATCAGCCTCATGTACTGTATTTCCCATACTAATAATGAAACAGTGCAGCTGGATAAAACACACACGCGTGATGAAGCATTAATTATGCAGCGCTAAACATCTATGAAACCAATTTGTAATCAGGAGGCGTGACAGCATACACTAGTGTAATAACACTGGAGCTCTCTTTACCCCTTATATGTGTGCTAACAGATGCTGACGTATGTGAGGAAGGATCTTATTAAAAAACTCAGTAAAACACCACAGAGAAAAGCTATTAGAGATCAATTTTCTAATATTCTTTTAAGGTATATTGATAAGTGGCACCCTTTGACAGATAAAATTAAACAGAAAACAAGTGCGTTTTACAGGTAAAGTAACTAGTTCAGTGCATTATTTGCATACATTTCTCAATTCACATAAAAACACCTTATTCTCAAGTAAGAAAACCATAGCATTTTGACCAAAAGAGGTCAAAATAAAAACAACTGAAATAAAAATAATTTAAAAAATAAAATATTTTAAAAAATTAATAACATTTAAATTATTATATAGTAGGCTTTAATGCCAGCAATATAAGCAAATATAAATAAAAAACTATTCATAATAGTTTATGCACAACAATGATGATGAATGATAAAATAATAATGAATATCATAAATAATGCTAAAATATTTATAATGTATAGGTTTATTTTAATTTTTATTTTAATATTAGTTATATATAGAATTTGTAGTATTTCTTATAATTATTAGGCCAATTATTACATAAAAAAGCATTTAGCTCTGACAGTTAAATCTAAAATTACTCCGTATCATTATACAAAATATTATTCAATCTCTACTTGCAATTAGTTGACAAAACTGTTTGCTATGGGTGATTTACTTTCTTATTGGTCTTTGTTTGTGAATGAGAAGATGACAGCAAACGTTCTGTTAAAATATATCATAACTACAACAGCAATCATAATCGAATACCGTCAACTTTAAAAGCTCAAAACAAGACATCATCATGTCACATTAAACATTTGAACTCCAAGCGTAAAGCTGCACTATGGCATAGTTCTATACTCTGAATGCGAAAAATCTGTATTATACAGCATAATAGGAAATAAAGAGAATGTAATGCGTTTGCCTCGGCTCTGTAAACTCAATCAAAACAGTGACACGAGGGTGTGTTTACATTAAAGCGGACGTGACGTCAAAGGTTTTAAACCTCAGCGACCGCGCGCAGGGCATTTTGCGCTTTATTGCCAGCTTGTCAATTCAAGTTATCATTTCAAATCAGCTTAGTGAATTATCAAAGGATATTTTATTAAAAATGTACAATCAAATTTGGGGAAAAGGACAATTACCACAAAGTTGGAAGAAGGCGTTGATTATATTAAGATTACAAATCCAGGAAATAATAGACCTATTACTTTGACAGCTAATTTTGGTAAAATAATGGGAAAATGGTGAATGATAGGTTACTGTGTATCATGTAGAAAATAATACATTTCTATCCAAATAGCTATTGCAGTAGTTGAAGACTGGTCATATAAAAGTTCATCATTGGTTAGTCTGCAATACAACCATTCATTTATCAAGGAGACCATACATTTCAGGTATAATGCAAACACTATACAGAATTCATATGATGGGGACTGCAGTGGTGTTTTTGTGGGTGCCTGCATATTTTAGGTATCCAAGGAAATGAAAAGGCAGATAAAGAAGAAAAGGAAGCGGTTAAAAACAGGGACATTAATTTAATTGTTCATTTAAGTAAGTATGAAATCGGAGTATTATTAGGAAAAGACTAAGTGGAGTCTTGGTTTTTTGAATTCAATCGTTTTGATTCACACTCCATACCAGTGGTGGCGGTAATACACCGTTTTGTTGTGTGTCAACTGCCAAGAAAATATCAAGAAGAAGAAGAAGTTGTTATTTTTTTACGAGCTGATATTTTGTCTTTGTATTATTTAAGCTGTGCGCTTTGATCCAAAGGTGAGACGAACATCTAAAGGCTTTTGCGCATGTTATAGGATTATGCTAGTTAGCCATCGGCTAAGGTTACCCTACTGAGCACAGATAAACAAACCTTGTTATCTGTACCAAATGCTTCTATTGGACAGCGAATGAATGCATATCATTTGTCCACCGTCTTTCTAATATGTCAATCATAAGATTGGCTTTGCAGTTGTATGATTGCACATAAAAAAAACATTTGTAGGGATCGCATGCAAATGTTGCCGTTTTGCAAATATGTTTTGAAACGCATGAAATAAAATTATTTGGTCATTTTTAAAAATTGAGTCACGTTACTCGGTATGCATCCACGTCGAAGACCACAAAACTCTGTTTTTTGGAGTGTTAGGCCTTGTATAAGAAAGTAGTTAGTCGCAACCTTTGCTAAAATTGTGCAGACTCTTGTTTGTTTAACCTTTAATTTGTTATATATTGAGCACAATCTCCAACACGCTGCCACAGTAATGTCGTTTTTGTTTTCCGCAACATACCTGCCTGGAAGCTTCTCGTGTGGTTCCCTAACATGTTGTCATTGCTTCTTTGTTCTTTCTTCTTCTTTTTAATTCGACTGCATGCAGGATGGATCTTCAAAAAATAATCCACGACGCGCTCTACGACTTCATTTTATCATATATTCCTCACGCGGATCTGAGGTGAGGACATGTGACTTCAAACTTAATTGAACTCATTTTTCTCCTCAGTTGTTAAAATATACAAATGACGTATTTATTTTGATCAGTACTCTAGATGATGTGATTTTGTCCTACATCACTGGGGTGCTAGAGGATTTGGGATCTCAAGAAAGTGTGGAGGAAAACTTTGATGTAGAGGTGTTTGTTGAAATGTTGGAGGCATACATTCCTGGTTTTTCAGATATTGACAGGTAGCTGTTGGCATGTTTAAACCTACTGTAATTTTGTATATTAATACTGTGTAATATTTTTTATGTATTTTGACTTCTGGTAATTTTTTTGTTTCTTAGTGTCAAAGTTTGTGAAATGATGTTTAATCTGGCATCAAAGTTGGCCTCAACCAGAGACACGGGTAATTTTTAATCATTATTATATATTATATACAATGTGTTCTCATGAAAAACAGTTCAGCCAAAAAACAGCCACTTGAATGACTATTGGCAGGTGCACAGGATAAAAAGGCACTTATGTAAAGAGACAAGAAAATATGATCTGTGTCTGTGTTTAAGAATCTGGAGAGTTGAAAATAGAGGAAATTCCCCTGTCAGAAAGTTCTTCTGTAACCCATGGAGATTCAAGAGAAAAAACGCACCTCACATTACAAGCAGAGGGAGCCACCACTCAGGTAATGGGCCTAGAAAGCACATACAATGTACCAGATACTGGCAAGCTGGTTTGCAAATGAATATGCCTTTGTGTTTTCAGGTCTGTGAATTGTCGTGGGACACGCAGGAGCAGCATCTTCTTGAGATGTTTCCTAAATGCAGTGTGACTGAGGCCAGAAGTGCATTGTCTATTGCTAAAGGAGACATGGAGGAAGCTGTTCGTCTCATTATTGAGGGAGATGTTCAGCTTAATTGCCCAACATCTCTAAATGTAAGTTCATTTGTAGCTCCTTTAACTATAGTCATTTAAAAAAACGTAATAATAATAATTTTTATTTACATAGCGCCTTTCCAGAGCTCATAGACACTTTACAATATTTAAATTCTGAGATATTATTAACAGAACGGAGTGAGCGTGGTAGAGAATTCCAAAGTTTAGGCACAATAGCACTAATGATCTGCCCTCCATTGAAGAGAGGCAGTACTGAGGGACAGCGAGAAGGCCAGAATCGGAAGAACGTAGTGAATGTAGGGGACATGCAAATTGCAAAGTTAAGAGGGAGCTAAGCCATTTAAGCATTTAAAAGCAAAGAGTAGAATTTTTAATCTGGGAGCGAATGGAGATCATACAAGATTGGAGTTATATGAGCTGAGAGTTTGGTATGGGTGAGTATTCTAACTGCAGAGTTGGAAAATGCAGTACAGAAATCAATGCATGATGAGACGAAAGCATGGATGACAGTTTCTGCATCTTTGGTACTAATGAAGGGACGCAGTTGGGCAATGGGACGTAAATGGAAGAATGAGGATTTAGTGACAGATTTAATGTGAGACTGAAAGGAGAGTGTGGATTAAAATATTACACCTAAACTTTTGGCAGAGGTAGATGCTTTAATGTCAGAGCCAGCAATCACACAGGTGAAACTGGTAGAAATGTTGCTGGTGAGTGCTGGGATTCCAATGAAAATTATCTCAGTTTTGTCCTTATTACGTTTCTGAAAATTTAAGTTAAGCCAATCTTTAATGTCCTTGCAGATGGAGTAGGTTTACAGATAGAATAGAGTTGAATGTCGTCGGCATAGAAGTGTTAGTTAAGACCATGACGTTGTAAAATTAGACCGAGTGGGATTATGTAAACCGTGAATAAAAGTTAGCCAAGAACAGATCCCTGTGGAACACCTCGCTTCAGGAGCGACGGTGGGTGTAGAACTATAAAATATAACATCAAATTTAGAATTGTCTATCTGAGAGATAGGAAGAAAACCAGGAGAGAGCAGTACCAGAGATACCCAGACCAGAGAGACGAGAAATAAGTATTCATTTGTAGCTTCTTTTAGCTAAAGTAATTTAATAAAACTTAATTATCTCTATTATCTCTTAACTGTTATTCAAGATTTAATGGTTTTTATATTTGAACGATATAAGGATATTTAGTTGCAGATCACTACTCTTTAAATGAAGCTAAAATAAATCATTTTCATTTGTATATTCGTCAAAAAAAGTTGAAGTAAAAAATAAACTGAAGCTAAAATGAAATATTACAGAAGTATTATAACTTTAATGAATATTACAATGAAACACTGATATATAAAATTAAAGGATACTCAAAATATTAAATACTAAAATGGCATATAGATAATACTTAAATAAGACTGATGCTGTAAAAATGTTATTTTCAGGCAAACCCAGGGAAGACCGTTTCTGCTGAAGTTGATCAGAAACTTAAAGCAAGCATTTTAGAAAAGTGAGTTGTTACCTTGATCTAATTTTTTAAAACTTTCACAAGCTTGTTATATCGGATGTCACTGTCTGATCTAATGTTTGGACCCCACAGGTACATGCTGGTTGATAGTGAAGAAGACAAGAAAGTGCACAGACCAGTCACTCCAAAAGACGTATGTTTTCAGTGATCACATTGTGTAACATCAATGAATTATGTGGACATTAAATGTTTCCACTTTCTGTATGGTCATCTGCAGGCTCCTAAGAAACTGGTGCGCTATCACGGCAGTCAGGTGGTCACCACAAAGGGCGAGCGCTACCATCTAGTCAAGAAAGAAGAACCGGATGACATGAAGAAGACTTACGTTAGTCTCAAACCAGCACGCAAATATCGCTTTCACTGATGAAAGACATCTCGCTGATGGACCATTCAAAGTCAACTCTCTTGGTTTTTGATATTTGTGTCTGGTTATCTGACTGGAAACAACTGATTTAGTTTTTATTTAAATGTATTTCAGTCTAAATGTGTGTCCATTTACATACATGGTGCTGGAGGTTTTGTTTTTTGGGAGCTTTGCTGTTTGAATTCGTTTGCGGTTCTGTGTAATCTCCCAGCAGGTCTCTTTTTTCGAGCCCTTATACTTTACTGTATTTATTTTTTACTTTTTTACTAAAACCTTAAGCTATAGTTAAAAACATGGTGTTTACATTTGACTGTTTTCTTTAAGCCAAACCCTATTTTACAGGTCATTTTACTGAAAGCCCATGAAATGAGTGGTTGTTTTGTTATAAAATCAACCAATTTAGCTTGTTTTCGGTGGCAGGATACAGTTGAGCATCAGTGTTTGTATTTTGCACTCTGTGTTTATTTTCGTATACAGAAATAAAAAGACTCCATATATGTTCCTATAGAGACTAAAGAATAGCAGGGTCTGTGTGACAGTTGATTTTAGTTGCAGTTCACCAACAAGGTCTGCCTGTTAATTTAGGATGCAGCATCTCATATACACTGAACAAGCTTTAGATGGACCACACCTGCATATTAGCTACAGTTAGTCTGTATATATTGTGTAGTTGCTTTGCATAGTTTTAGTAATGAATGTGCTTTGTGTTCACTATTAACAATTGTATTGTCATATCCATATTATGTGTGTGTTTGAGATTTGTTTGTGCTTGATGTACTCAGTTTACATGTAAACCATGTTGTCCCAGGCATAGAATCATGAACAGTTGTCAACATTACCAGTCACCTCCACCCAGCTCCACCATGGCCCTGAAACTGAAGTGCAGTGATTAGATTCAAATATATTTACATTATTTTTCAAGGACTGCTGATGTTTTTGAGTAACCAGTAAAGAATTAATGTTTTATGAATGTTGTGTCTTTCCTCGGTTGTCTGCTTAAGATAATTTAAAACTGAAAACTGGTTTGAATGGGAGTTTTTCTAACTTCATGTACATAATGTGGTTGTGTTTAAAGGTCACGTATCATGAAAATCTGACTTGTGTAACTTAGCCAACTGTTTATTTATCTTGTGTTTTTTAACAAGCGTGTGTATTTGACAGTTGAAGTGCCATATATTTATGACAGAATTTATTTTAGTATTCACATGCCGCCTAAGTGTGCATGCTTCGGATGTGTGCTCTCAGAAAACCATTTATATGAAGTTTAATATGGTTTAAAATGCATGATTTCAGCACAACAGACGTGATAATTAATGGATGTTTTTAGCCGAGAATCTAGCTGTAAATGCTGTAAATTCTATTCTGGAAAAAGAAGCAGTAGCTCATTTGCATTTAAAGAGACATGCATGAAAACAGCACCTTTCTGCTTCCACTCAGAATAGGCATTTTGAAAATGTTATAATGAATGATATGTGCAGTATTTTGAGCTCGAACTTCAAAGACACATTCTGGGGTCACCTGAGACTTACATTACATATTGGGGGGGATAGAATGTGGCATAAAATACATTTATAAATACAAATTTTAGTGTGGGAGAATATACACAACATATTCCAAAGGTGAGAAAGAATACCTTTTGTTTTAAAGATTTCGAGAACAAATGCAAACCGCTAAGCCACTCAGTGATCAGTGCTGAAAAGTACAGATAATGCAGATGGACCTTGAGGTTTTGTTCTTTTACCTTTTACACAAAGAGATCAAGCTCTAAAGTATGTTAAACCACACTAAACAAAACCCAAACAGACAAAAGATATGTCTGTTAAAGGGTAAACTCTACAAAATATCTTGTCAGAATTTGGAAGGAAAAAGGAAAGGCTTGACATGTGCGGGACGGTGCCTTGCTCAAAGTTCTCACCTCAGTCGTGGTATTAAAGGTCGAGAGGGTGCTGGTTATTCACTACCCCCACCCACAATCCCTGCCAGACCTGGGACTCGAACCCCCAACCAGTGGGTTACAAGTACAACTCCCCAGACATTAGGCCATGACTGCCCCTTAACTGATATTCTTATGTAATAATGTGTCTGTGTCAGGCGATTTACATGAAAGAGGACTACTATCATGGTTGGTACACCTTTTGGCAAAATAGTCAGCTGAAGTCCATAATATGAAGTCCAGTAGGTTAATGTAATAAAGAAAACTTTGAAATAATGTATACATTTAAAGAATTTAAGTGAACATTTGGATTGTTTGCTTTCTTCCCTGCACAAAAGTGACAATGAAGACATTTGTAACGTTAAAAAAAGATTTCTCTTTCAAATTAAGCTTGTGAGGTTTCTATACAAAGAATCTTAAAGGAAAAAATGTTTCAAGGTTTTGAAATATTACAGATACAATTAAATAAATGTAGCCTTGGCTAACAAATTTATTTAACTAAACCCAAACTAATGTAGGTAATCTCAATTTCAGCTTTCACACGGTTTTATCTTAAATGCACACATTTTAACATCCAAAGTAATTGATTTAGATTTAAAACAATTTTTTTAAAAACTAAAAATAGTTCAAATTAATTTTTAGAAGCTTAAAGTAAGACCAAACCATTCAATATCTTTTATTACCTTTCAATTCATTGAGACAGCGAACACTTGGCAAGTGTAGTTTGTTCTGAATTACAATCCTTACAGAAATGGTACCATATTATGTTACACTGTAAAATATAACACCAAGAAACTTAAAACATTTGCCTTAATGTACATATAGCTAAAAAAAGAGACAAAAAAATTACAAATGCATATAAACAAATGCAAATTTTAATTCAGTGAGTCGGCTACAAAAGGATAAGAAATCCTTTGTTTTAAAAACATATTGTGGCTGACCATTGTATTCTGCATTACCTCTATCATAACAGAAACACTGTTAACCCATGAAATCAATTTTAAAAGCAAACACAAAAAAAAAAAAAAAAAAACATTGAATCATGATACTATAAACAGTTTTGAACCGTCAATGAGCCAATGGTAGATTTCAAGTTGTAAATCATCCTCCTTTGTTTCACTGCGTGGACTCTAAACCACAGGAGTTTAATCATGACATATGGCACCTTCTTTGTCCCAACATGGGACAAAACCTGACAACACGTGCTCTGGGTGGTGTAAAAGTGCTTTACAGGCTCTGCTAATGCATTCGTCTATTTTTTAGCACGTAATGCTGCACACATATGAATTTAAGGACTTTTTTTTAGGTGAGTTCAACTCAGGATTCCTCACCAGTGGTTTTCTCCTTACACCAACACAGACCTAGTTATAATGGGTCCAGTAAATGAAAGCAGACAAAAGGCAAAAGTCTTTATACTGCCAAAATACTGCCATGCACTGGCATTTCAACAGTCTGAATGTACACACAGGCATATACTTATATCCACACATACATATAAACAGACCGTCTTAGCAGCACACTAAAGAGGGTTTAGCTCAGGCCATTAACTCAGTCCATGATCATATCTGCCCTTGATCATCATGTTCAGCAATGGACCGACCTGTGGAAAACAGACAACATCAATGCAAAATGTATTCTTTCAGGGTTTGTGCAGCTTTTATACAGCTAATTTAATGACTTTTTAAGACTGAGTAAAGAAAATTCAAGGAATAAGTTGAAAGCAACAAAACGGAATTAAGCTTTGTTCATATGTTTTGTGTTGTATTAGCAACCCTGTCTGAAAAAATACCAGCCATTTCCAATACTTTTTAATTAATCCATAAAACGCTTTAATACCTCAGCCCCCAACCACTATCATATGGAAATAACTACTTATATTTTCTGTTTAAACAGCAAAAAAAGAATATATATATTTATTTATTTATTTATTATTCCTCTGTATTTTTGTTTTGTTCGGAGTGTGAAAGATTCTAAAACCAAGATATATTTCCTTGAGAAGAAAAATGTTTTTTGTTAAAATGTTAAAGCGAATGTCTACCAGTAATGGCTTTATGAATTTAAGGTTTTCTGCTATGTGAAGGCTTTTATCTGTGAAAGGGGCACCAATATTTTTTTTTTTTTAAAACAATTAAAGTAGAAGAAAAAAGGGTTATTCATTTTTGCTCTAGTCACAGTCAAATGTAGGCATGCACAATTTTATTCAGATTTAAAACAGGTTAGCCACAAATATACTTGTAATTAGGTTATTGTCAAGGTCAAAATACACAGGGAATTCCTTAATGCATTATTCATATCTGAAGACCTAAAAATGGAAAAGGCTTTGATTGACTGTTCTACTTCTCGGTACCTCATGTGGGTCCCCCAAGGCCTCTCCCAACATTTTCTCTATGTTCCTCATTATGGCCACCTTCTGATGAGCTTTCAAAGGGTACTCTATCCTCTTTGGAGTGGGTGCCCCCTGGAAATATGTTGTACAATACTGCTTGATTTATGCAAAGTTGTATATAATGTTTAAAGTGCATGAGAGGTTGCTGCAAAAGCATACCTTGTACCAGAAGTTTACTGTGATGGTCACTCCTCCATTTAACAGGGACTCAATGTGATGCCACCTTATCAGGAAAACAAAATGCAAACATTTATTATTTCAGATCATTTCAATATGAAAAATTATGGGAAAAAAACAATTAAATATTTATATTATTGCATGGTAACACTCATCGGTATCGGTAAATCGGTATTTATGACATACAATTTAGATAAGAGCACCATGCCTACCGGAAAGTCAAACTGAAATAAAAAAAACGAAAAAAATCCCACCCCGGACATTCCTTTCATACCTGCTACTATGACTGTTCTGTTAATATAACAAACTTATGCAAAGCACACTTTAAACATATAAACTTTTACACAGCAAACGAAAACCTGCTTGGAGAGTTTTTTTTAGAGACTTGAAACATTACAGGGCAAGCCTCATTTTTGAGGCATGATTTCATGAACATATACAGCATGCATGATGCCTACGTGCACCATTCTTTGTCCACGTGCTGGATTAGAGTTCAGATATTCATCTGGAAAAATAGTGCATCACTTTGTGTTTGCTCGCTAATTCAAAATGTCTATTTTGTGACACCTACTGTAGGTTAAAAGAAGAAGACATATGTTCACACTCAGCCAGCCATGAGAAAAAGGTATGGACTGTAGAATTACACGTCTGGTTGGCATCATTTTGCCCTCCAGTGACTAGGAAGAGCAAGGAGTTGGAAGAGGAAGCCATCATGGCTGAGTCACTCTCACAGGCTTGAAACCAAGTTACAGCCCATGGCGGCAGAGAGGCACAGCTGAGAAAAAGCCAACACTAGCCGGGTCACTTCAGGTCTACACTTCATTGAGGTAGTGGTCCTGCTGCTGGGTTGTTACCCTTCAACGGCCTCCTCCACATCTCATGATGTACTGGCCTGTCTGCTGGTAGCACCTCCATGCTCTGGGAAATACGCTGACAGACACAGCAAACCTTCTCGCCACAGCTCGCATTGATGTGCCATTCTGC
The DNA here is from genome assembly GCA_032361065.1 of Enteromius trimaculatus. Lineage (NCBI taxonomy): Eukaryota > Metazoa > Chordata > Actinopteri > Cypriniformes > Cyprinidae > Enteromius > Enteromius trimaculatus. The sequence continues at coordinate 13,291,723 of JAUMHP010000063.1, forward strand.
GTGAGCTGCACTACCTGAGCCACTTGTGTGGGTTGTAGACTCAGTCTCATGCTAGCACTAGAGTGAAAGCACCGCCAGCATTCAAAAGTGACCAAAACATCAGCCAGAAATTATAGGAACCAAGAAGTGGTCTGTAGTCACCACCTGCAGAACCACTCCTTTATTGGGGGTGTCTTGCTAATTGCCTATAATTTCCACTTGTTGTCTATTCCATTTGTACAACAGCATGAGAAATTGATTGTCAATCAGTGTTGCTTCCCAAGTGGGCAGATTTCACAGAAGTGTGGTTGACTTGGAGTTGCATTGTCTTTAAGTGTTCCCTTTATTTTTTTCATTTTCATCATAAACAAATGTTCTCTCAGTCCAGTTATTGCATTAAAATAAAAAAGTAATGGGTACTGAAGAGTATTTCTGCACTACTGAACCGAACTGCTAAAATATCCCTAACAGGTTTTCCTAAGCACTCTTCTCGTCTGCCATTGGCTGGTCAAACAGATTGTTCCATCTCAAACTCCACATTGGATGCAGACTGGCTGAATTACACACTTCATCTTAAAGCAGTCATTGAGATCCATGTTTTCTGTGTATTTGAAAGTAATCTTACCAGTACATTGGGATGTATAAGACATCACCTGGTCCAACAACAGCCTCATATCCAACAGCATTTTTGAAATTAGGAAACTTGTCATAATCTGGATTCTCAAAATCAACCTATTAATGCAAAATAAAAAATATTAATTTTATCATTAAAAAGTGTAATAGTGTTTTAAAACAAAGATTTTTTGCCAGTGGTTCTCAAACTTTCCATACCAAGAACAATATATTTTTCGCATTCAGTCCACAAAATTTGTGAAATGTTTTGTGCTAACTTCAAACCTGTAGAAATATTTTCAAGGACCAAGTATAAATTATAATATATATAATAATGTTTATACGTTTAGGCCCGGATTCACAAACAGGACTTAGCTTAAGTCAGGACTAGGCATTAGTTAAATTAAGATATTTAAGCACCTTTTACAAAAATGCCTTGTAAGAAAATATTACAGATGTGCATCTTAACACAGAACAATGACACTGACATGTTTTAA
>JAUMHP010000063.1:13299747-13324361 GCA_032361065.1 Enteromius trimaculatus
AAATTTAAATCTACAGTAAGTTACTGGCGAACTGCTGCCAGTAATACTGTAATTTCTACAGCAAATTTTTTACAGTGCTCTTGCATTATTGACAAACTATTTTCCTGTTTGACTCTGTAAAGCTGCGACACAATCTCTATTCTATAAAGTGATATGTGAGTAAAGGTGACTTAATTCGATTTTATTCTTTTTATTAATTTATTGACTTCTGCCTCATTTTAAAGATGTAATTGTGAACAATGCTTGTAATATTTGTTTGCTAACATTTTGTTTAGCTTATTTGTTTGCTGTTCATTTACTGACCCTTTGGCCATCATTTAGTGTTTAAGAATTTTTTAAAATGGAGATTGTTATTACTTTGTATATTTACAGTGTATATAGGGTATATAAAGCAAAACTTTATTCAAATTGTGAACGGATTATATTTAGGCTAGAAAGTGCTCAAATATTATGACGTTATGGATGGAAGTAGCCCAACATTTCTACATTTACCACGGCATGAAAAAAAGAATTTGCCCTTAAATTTGCTCTTAAATCACGCCTAAAGGCAACCTCCGGGGAGCGCCAAAACTCGCCTGAGATCATTGTCACACTGCCTGCTCAAAAGTAATCAGCCTACCCGACTCAATGCGGTTTTTCCTTACATTTTTATAGGCCATTAAATATATTAACTAAAGAAGGATTCAGTTTAATTGAAAATGTGTCTCCTTTAATCTAGTAGAGCTCTGTTTTTGTTTTGGCCTAGTCTGTATATGGCTCTAGAATTCTAATACTCTTCGAGGTATAATAAGCTTGTTTTATGACAAAACTATTTGAATTTGAATTATGTAAATTTCAATAATTGACAAGACTGAATATTATATGGGTTTTAAAATAGTTTTTCAACTTGAATAATTAACATTTGAAATTTAAGCCAAATGATTTTTTTAAGTTTTATAGACATGTATTTTCAAACAACAGATTTTTTGTTCTGAATTTTGTTCTGAGACTGCTAATATCCCGTTTTGAAAAAAAATACAGTTTCAAAATTTCAAGATGAAGAAGAAATTCAGAACGTCAAATTAATTCAGACTCAGAAATTCAGTTCTTACAAAAACTAGGTCTGAGTTTATTCACAGTGAAGAGTAGATCTCCGAAAAGTCAAACAAAGCATTCTGGCCAATCACACAGCTGCAGTAGTTTTACATATTCCATTACAGTGGCCTAACTGCAGACTGTGCCCCTGCGTCGAAGTTACTATGTTGTCTTATTTATAGAAGTATTACTAAAACAATATAATTAATGACAAGAAGTTTCACAGCAGTGAATAAATCTATAAATTTACATCAGTTATTTCTGCGCTTCAGTGATAGAACTTTTGTCAAGCATTTCTGAGTGCTCCCCCGCATAGTTTTTTTGTTTTTTGTTTTTTTAAATGTTGACTTGCCATCTCCTCACTAGACGTGTGCCTCAGAGAGAAATGCATTTGAATTAGGCTATTTCATTATAAAGTAGCAATATAAAGCTTTCTATATAGAGGTTTATCATATTTGTGATTTCGTTTGCTTTTGGGGTTCATGTTTGGGTTTCTCCTAAACGGAGACAGCGGAAACCATATCCTCTGTTTAGCTTTTTTACAAAAGCACCGTTTTGTTGATAATGGGGATGTATAAAAGTAGACCCTTTACAGTTCAGAACGATGTATTCCTTTTACCTCATGAGCAACAATTACAAGTTATTTCTTAATTAACAGATATTAAATCTTTATTAAAGAAATAATGGCCAAAATGCTTCGTTTGACTTTTCAGAGATCATTTACTCTTCCCTGAGAATGTGCTCTGACCTAGTTTGTGTAAGATATGAATTTCTGAATTTGACGTTCTGAATTTCTTTTTCATCGTGAAGCTGTATTTTTAATACAGCGGATATTAGCAGTTTTAGAATTCTGGACAAAAAAAAATGTGTTGTTTGAAAATACGTCTATAAAACTTTCAATTGTTAAATATTTAAGTTGAAAAAATATTTAAAAACCCATTTAATATTTAGTTTTGTTAAATAACTCTTGTCAATAATTGAAATTTTTTCTTTAGTCATAAAACGAGCTCCATAATTTTAAGACAGAAAAGCTAGTGCTTGATATTACATACAATAATGATCTTGTCATGTCAGTAGCAATAACCAGTTCACCAGCAGATGGAGCTATTGCGCCAAACTCAAATATTTCTCAAAATGAACCTGTTAATGCAAATCAGGGTTTTCTTGTATTTTTCATAAAACACACACACACAAACGGTTCTCTTCTTTTCTGAGTGCCTGACCATTTTAGTAATAGGAATACAATTCTGCTTTAAAATGTAAATAAATGTATTAAAGGGGAACTTTTCAAATAATTCAACTGGCGTACAAAACTAGGGGAATGTTAAAAGAAGACAAATAGTCCTTTCCCACCCACCGCTACACTCACACCCATGCTGACCTTAGCCACCTCTTGGTGTTCTTCCCCCAGATGTCTTAAGTCATAAATCCTATTAGTCAAGGTTTCTCAGAACCATTAAATGTAATTTTCCCAATTTCTGTGGATTGTTTCATCATTTAAGTGTGCTGAGAGAGCACAAAGCCATCGGTCACACTGCTAAGTATATCATAAAAACGAAAAAGAAAATAAATAACACTTTTTTAAGCTGAATACTATATTCCAAACATAAAAATACTATAATTTTGTAAAAGATCTTTATTAGTTACAGATTAACACAATTCAATATAAAAGTGAATTTCCATGTATGAGACAACCTAGCAGACACAGGACATGCCAAACATGACAAAGTCTAATCTTGTTCGCTTCCAGTGTGTCACCTCATTCTCAGTCACCTTATACTCATGCCCCACTGCAAATCATCCATGGCAAGGCCAACCTTCCAGTCGCGACCCTGCTTTCATGTGAACACATAAAAAACGGAAGTTTAGCAGTAAGGTTTAAGGTTGAATCAACTGGGGCTTGATTTTTCAACCATGATTTTTGAGATTTATTACCTCTTGTTTTGTATTTCATATCATAGCTAGGCAAGATGAACAACTAAGTTCATGATATGCATGTAGTTTCATCTGGATGCTTTCTAAGTGTTTGATCATAAAAAAATACTCCTCGTTTGTTTTACTACATGACACTTTTTGTATGTAGGACTTTTTTGAGGTTATGCTGAATCAATTTAATTTAGTAGATAAAGTGAATTTTGAAAGTGAATATCAAAAAACATTTTAATTTTAATGCCTGTAACAGTGCGTAGCCTTCACTGGCTATCCTAACAAACTAAATAGGGAAAAATAGAAGGAATTCACTTCATCTCCACATAATTAGCAAGGTGTCAAGGGGAGTTTTTATATTTGATCTGGATTTGGTAAATAAGATGTCAATGAGGTGCTTCATTGAAACCACAGAAGCACAGCAGAACAAGCTATCACCAGTAAGTAGAGTTTTAATTAGTTTTTTTATAGTCAACATTTAAAGGGCCACAGTTTTGTCACTGTGCTTTACTGTAGGGCTGGCACTTTTGCCGATGGGACGGTAGCTGGCAAGTATTTGTTTATAAACCCTACTTGTTTGGGTACAATACTTGAACTAACTTCTATTCAGCGAACAGTGTGAATCCATGCAAAGCCTTTTCCCAAAGTCCTTTTGAAGGCGACAGCCCATTGAAGGAGGAGGAGAGGGGGATTAGCGTCTTCAGCAGCAGAGCATTTCCGAGGGAGCTGATTAGCTCGCCATTCATTGTTAAATCGAGCAAAGGAAGGCCCTAGAGGACTGAAAAGAGCCAAATAGGTGGGCCTGGAATAAAACATCCACAGGAAGCCCAACACAGGCTACATGAAGTTTTCCCAACATTTTTTTTTCTCCCGAGATGGCGGCATGAAAAAGGAGATTAGCATACAAAATTAGATGCTAGATGATTTGTGGGGCGACTTGGTTCATGTTTTCCCTCTGTCTCTACAAAGTTAATTAAACTAGTCTTAAACAGTAAAGAAACATCCAAGCGCAAAGCATCGGGAGTGCTTTGAGGATTACTAAGACAGAAAAGGAGGCATTTGTGAAGAAGAAATTGAGAGAGGCGTGAAGGAAGGAAGGCTATAATTAAATGCTCTCTGTCATTGTCTCTCTGCCCCAGGGTTATGTGACATCAAGCTGAAGAATACAGAAAGAAAAGGGTTATGTATGCCAAAGACAAAGAAATCATTAGGTCTGACCACAGTCTACGGTAAATCATTTGATTTTACACTGTGTGGGATTGGGATTTATGACATGGTCTTTTTTTTGACACCTAAAATGTCATTATTATGAAGCACATTTATTTTTTCTGAGCACAAAATGACGACGTTTTACTACACAAACAAGTGGCTTAGCTTATCTTAATGAATGAAAACATTAAAAGATGATACTATTACGTATCTTTAATTATGAAATTGAAAAAAAAAAAAAAAAAACACATAGAAAGAAACTATCATAGAAAAACAGCACTATAGTATCTGTGCAATAAATTAACAATATACAAAGTGCTTTCTCTTATTTACAGTTCATATACAGTATCAGGGTGAAACTATTGTAAGAACTCTAAAACGGATGGAAACATAAGAAAAAAAAGGCAAGAAATGATTTTTGTGGCGGCTGGAGAAGTGGCCCGATCCAAAACCCATTTAAAAATGATAATTCCAATAAATTATCCATCAAAGTACATCCCTGTTGGTGAATGAAAAGGTTATTTATAGTCTATTGTGCTATATATCGGTTAGATGCAGTGTTCAGTGCTATCTTACAAAAGTATACGGGAATAATTGTGAAATGTTTACGTGGACTACTACAAATCAATACGTTCAAAGTAACAGCTCTGGAGATCTACATTCTTAAATATAAAGGTTCCAGTGACATAGAAGAATCACTTTGGTTCTCATAAGAACCTTTCAGTAAACAGCAAACCATTTTTTTGTTGGTATGAAGTACATTTTAAATATGTAATGTTCCATGGATGTTAAAGGTTCTTCATGGAACCACAGATGCCAATTAAGAACCTTTATTTAAAATAGTGTAGGTGTTCATTAAAGCATTCAGATGGGCCTTCACTTCCTTCTCAAGCTCATTCTGAGACAAACAAACAGTTCAAGGCATCTCTAGTGCTTCTTCTTCAACCGATAGCTTTTTCTTCGGCTGGCACTGTCGTTCTTGACCCGTTTGGTTCTCTTCACGCAGTAGTACTTTGTGACAGTTTTGCGGCACTGCTCGCATTTGACAGCGCAGCACCAGTGGAATTTGCAGTTGCAGCTGGACACGGTCTCAGCCCTGCGTTCCTCCACAGCCAAACCGCACTCTCCGCACAGCCGCTTGCAGCTCCGCTTCTCCCATTTGCTCAGATTCTTCCCCTTCCTCAAGCACTCGCGGCCCTCTGTTCCCGGCAACCCCAGAGTGCGGTTCTCCAAGCAGTAGTCTGGGGAATCCTCCAAATGCACCAGCTCTTTGCGCGAGATCGAGCTGAAGGTCTCGGCGATCGCGCCACGGCTGGCCGCGCTGTTGCCTGCGCCACGCAACAGGTCTACCTTCACGGCCCTGTGATATTTCTCCTTTAGGTAGTTGCCCACCTCTCGAAACTCGGGCAACTGCAGCCAGCAGGTCTGAGTGGTGCAGCTGCCAGACACTCCATGGCACTTGCACGTCCTCTGCATGGTTCCTTTCACTGCCTGGTTGAAGAGAGGATCTGGCGTTAAAGAACTCACTCATTCATGCATTCTAGAGGCAAATGTTCATGTTTCAAAACATTCTAATCAGGACTGAACCCATCAGTCGAAAAACACAATGCGCTCTTTAGTAGGCACCCTATACATCCACTTAAACAAGCAGAAGGAACCTGCGAGTTAAGAGGGAGAGGTTAAAGGTTCAAGTCTGGGCTTTCTCTTTTCTTGGTGGCCGTACAATAATTCCTGACTTCGGCTGAAACAAACAGCTGTCTTTTAAAAAGGAACGCCTCTTTTCTCATTCGCTCACGGAAGACGCAGAATCAGGGTTTCACATCGAGCTAGATTGTTTAGCGCAGGAAAGGGGTGTATTTATTTTGCATAGCCATTGTCAACATGTTTTCTGTCATAGGCAGACCCAGTGGCAAGTCCATTGAGGAGGAAGTGAAAAAGAATTCTTTCACATTTTTTCAGTTACAATGATGCTCCAGGTGCCAATGAATTGACAAAACCTGCAGACGGGGCACAGACAGGATAAACAAAGAGCACTTGAGCCACATGGCTGTGATCCCCGTGGCTCTCTCAAGTACAACAAAGACCAACGTAAATGTAAGATCCTTATTGCAAGAATAAAACTAAACACTTATTTGGGAAGCAACAGAATACAGAACCTTTGCAATGTGCGGACCCCTAGGTCGTCTAATTAAGCTTGCACCACTGATCCCAAGAATCTCAAGTTAAGGCCTCGTCATAAAGGACATTCACAGGCTGTAAATAGGCCCTTCTGGTACAGCGCACACTCTATTGGGAGAGCGAGTGGCACCTTGCTTATAGGGCCGTGAATGAAACTCTTGGGTGGTAAGCTATCATTAGAAGCACTGAAAAATGATTCAAAAGCCACTCCGCGAGCTGTTGGTGGCCCACAGATGTGCCTCAGTTTTAGGCCCTCCGAACAACCAGGAATGACTTTATATATACCTTGCGTCCTACTTCGTTGTTGTGCAGGTTCATGGCGGCTCGCGCATCCTGTCCGGTTTCCAGTGCGTCCACAAACTGCTTGGAAATGGCCTCTCCGAATCCAACATTATCGCTGCAGCCTCCCCACAACCATCCCTGACCACCTGAGATGACAAAGAATTATGTTTTTTGCTAGGCTAAATAAAAATATGCTTAAATATGGCATGTACATTTATAGAAATTACTTTTGTTAAATATTGACAGCATTTATGGAACAATATTGATTGCACTTTTTACTTTTTCCTTAGAAAAAGCCAAAATGAGAATTGTGGGAAATATTGGAGAACTTAAAAGCAACAATTTGAGACTTAGTTCAGTTATAACACTTATGCATTGCCATTCAGGAGTTGGTGAATCTCTACTTTTGTAATTTACATTCATTAAAGAACAGAACTGAGATAAATGTATCACCCTTTTCACAACAATATTAAGCAGCACAACTGTTTCCAACACTGATAAAAATAAGAAATATTTCTTGAGCAGCAAATCAGCATATTAGAAGGATTTCTGCAGGATTATATGACACTGAAGACTGAAGTAATGGTTGCTGAAATTTAGCTTTGCCACCACAGGAATAAATTATTATTATTATTATATAGAAAGCAGTTGTTTTAAATTGTAGTAATATTTCAGAGTTTCTGTGTTTTTACTGTAATACATGAAGCCTTGGTGAACATAAGACAATCTTACTGACATCAAACTTTAGAACTGTTGTTTAATTAAACTTAAATGAATTCTTCTGTTAAAAGTTGAAACATTAAAGCTTTACACTTTAAGTGATTATTTCCTCTACTGCGTAAGTTAACCCAAAATATCCCTTTAATGTTGACTGACTTTCCACCTATGTTGAGATTTAGTTCATCACCTCGTTGGCCATTTCTGGTGTCATCACATCCACAGTTGTCAAAGTCACCGAGGCTGCAATTCCTGGTGAGGGTATACATGACTCCAGCAGAGCTGATGGCATGGAAAAACGCTGTCTCTCTGTTTGCTGTGATTAGAAACAACACTGAAATGAATATGCTATTGAAATGCTACTTTCTTTATCTTGTCTATGAAATATCATGTTCTATGCTACTAAAATACAAGCACTCAACATCACTGATTTTCTTCCTAATTAGATGATTTACTCAAATCTTAGCATCCATCTCAGTAATGATGGCTTTTGACTTTTATTCCCCCTGCATCAACCATGGAGAAGTGCTGTCGGTCTGCTCTCATACATTGTCAGACTGGGGTCGGCACTGGACTGCAACAGGTCCCCTCTTTGGCACTTAAGGAATGCCTAATGAAAGGAGTCTGAGGCAAACCTTTGACCCACACCCTTTGACTTGAGAGGGCGTCCATTTCACTCACTCACTCTGGTGCACAATATCCCCTCGGTGGCTTTTCTATTCGCCTATTAACAGACCAGGTTTAATTGACTCAAGAATGCAGTGTTTTCAGGCACATTAGCATTGGGAGACGCTTCCAACTGCTTTAAGCAGGATCGTTGTGTTTGTTTTAAGTGTTGTATCTGTGATTGATACAGGTGGGCTTTGAGTCACTAAACACACAGTATACATATCACACGCTCTAGTACTTTTGTTCTATTAAAATATGTGTAATTTTAGAGATCTGACAGCACAATATATATATAAAACAGGCATCAGGAGAGGTCATAGTTCTCACCGCTTCTGAGTCCACTGTGGGTGGAGAGCTGAAGAGCCCTCTCCGGGCAGTTCCAGCGGTCCCACGCAAACTGATACTTGCACTCTTCAATCCCACTTTGAGCTCCTGCGGCCACACTGCTGGAGTAGATCAAGTAGGCCTGAAACAATGCAAACCACACCAAAAAGATTTGGAATGAAATGCACACTTACCATCAAGTGCTTACAAAAACACACTGTGACTGAAACTAATGATAAAATCAGATGCTTTTCATTCTCAGCATGCACAGTTCATATAAAAATGCACCTGTATGTTAATTTATTAAATAATGATAACATTTAAACAGTTCATAAAGCTCCATTATGTCTATAAAATGTATTTTTAAAAAAAATTTAAATATTAAGTAATACTGTAAACATTTCCCTATGGCTCTAGTGTGTAAAATGTTAGTTTTCTGTATATTCATGTGATGAATCATGTTTTAAAGGGTGTTTTTATAATTAACTAAAACCAAAGAAACACACGCGTTACTTGAAATAAAGTAAAAATATATATTTTAAAAATTTAGGGCAAAAAAAGAAAATAAATAAATAAAACAATAAATAGAAAATAATAAATTTTTAAAAACTATGTAGACATAATAAAAAACTAAAACGTATAAAAATTACAACAAAACAAAGACTAGAAAAATTTTAACAAATGTTAAAACTGAAAAAAAAATAATAATAATAATAACACTGATTCTAAAAAAGTGCTACAAAGTGCACCAAAATGACACCATTTTGTTTATTACAATAATTTAGAATTAATATTAAAGTTTTAAATATTACAAATATGTGTCAAATGTTTTCATACAGTTCTAGAGTGATGTACAATGTACGTTTATTTATTAAATAAACACCAAAATAATAGCATTATTTATATAAAAAATATTTTTTGCACTGATATTAACATTTTAAATATTAGAAATACTAGGGTAAATTTTGTCCTGTATTTCCATCAGAAATGGACACAAAAATAAACAAAAAAGGGTCTATGCGGCTGTGAAACTGCGGTTTATACAATCTAATATGTCTCAAGTGGTTTAGAAGAGACAGCACCACAAGTGCTCTCACGGGCGGCTGGGTTGCTAATGATGACCACCCACCAAAGGCCCCTTCCCTTGCCACTCAGTAAAAAGTCCTCACAACTTCACATTGTGAATGAGCTGAAGTGTGTGAAAGCTATATGGTCCAGTCCACCCTAAGCAGCAAGTAATACCTAATCCACAGAAGAAATACAGCACCTGTGATGCGGCCAATCTTTTAATTTGCCACTTGCTTGCATTGTGATCACAGGGTCAGCATCAAACATTAACTACCCCAATCCATTAATTTTGACTTTTTGGAGTTTCCCTCTCCTCATAAAGATCAGCAATGCAGATCAAAAGATGTTGGCTTACCTTTGGGCCAGTCATCAGGAAATTATTCACTGACCTGGAAGATAGAGCAGCCTATTAAGTCAGCTGACCCATTACTTGTATATATTCCTCACATTCATAAAACATCCTTATTTTTACATTTTATTTGATTACAAATAGGTCACTGATCTTGAGTACATTTTAAAAAGGAAATTACAGTATTAAAATAAAATGTTTCATTGGACTTTAATATAGGCGTAATATAAATAGGCTATTACATATGTATACATACAATTTTTAATTTGTAAAAAAAAAAAATTTAATTTACTTTGTTCATATATATATAGCCTATATAAAAGGGATTTGTCAAGTTTTAATGAGAACATAGCGTTTCGCTCGTCATCAACTTTTGCTCTAACCAATGAAACGAGGCTGAACGCATCTTTATGACGGAACGGGAACTGATCAGTGCTAGTGTCTGTTTCAGCCCGACCTTTTCATCCAGATACAAAGAGATAGAGATAGAATGTAAAAGCTCGATATAAATACACGTCAATAGGCTAAATTTAGCATCAACATCGCCTGCGTAAAGGAAAATAAAACGCTGAACTCACCAACTGCAGCAAGACTTCATGTGAGCCATCAGGATGAAAGCGTAATAATAAACCTCCAAATGCATGAACATCCTGAGAGAGACGACTGGCAGACTTTTCTTCACCTTGGAAAGCAGAGGGGTCTGCAAGAGCTCTATATAACCTACATCCAGAATTCAGAGGCTGGGGGTCTCATGTGTGAGCCAAGGGGGTTCTGAAATGGAGCTCCTCTCATCCCAACAAGAGATTATCTGCTTAATTAAAGATTTTCCCTTTTCTTACTCGTTCAGCCAATCAGAACTATTGTACCAGAGAGAGATTGAAATGATCAAAAGGGCACCCTGGGCTCCTCCAGGACAAATAGCTGGGAAGAGCTCCCTGCGTGCTAACAGTTGGAGTGAATAAATATGAAATCAGGATGGCATCTCTAAGGTTGTGCCTTAAAACTCAATTTCAAGAGCAGCATTAAAGGGTTTGATACAGTATAGTGGCTGATTAAGGGATTACTGGCATTATCTTCTGGATCAAACGACAAATGTTATTTGTAGCGTTTAGATGGATCGTTTTGAGGAACTTACAGGTTTAAGAGCGTGTTGGATTTTAATTAGTAGATAATATTCAGGATCCGAAGTAGCCTACGTTTAAATGGGATTTAGAAATGCTAATTAATTGGATTAAATGAAAAGAGCCAGTTTAAACATTTACTAGAATAAAAACTAATTACAAAAATATTTACGTAGGGTTCTTGCTAACTTGTTGCTGACTCTTAAACTCGTTAGGCTACGTTTAAAGTACTGCATCAAAATTAAATCCATTGTCGCTATGAGTTGAATTAAGAGATTCAAATAAACAGCAGGAATTAACAGATAAGGAGGATAATCGATACGGTTGCGTGTTTGCGTTTTTTTCACGAGGACTTCATAATTCTCTATTTTTTTTACCTTTTCCCTCAGTTTAGTCTTTAGTTGACCCTTTATGACCTTTAGGCTCTGCTTCTTTGACGTCCGCGTATCTTCTCGTGTGCAAATTAGGATTAGCAAAGTATTTGGGAGATTCCTGAGGGATGTTTTTGGATTACGTTCTGAAAGGCTTCTGTGAGACTGAAGTAAAACGAATTTGCCACTATAAAGAGATTTCTAAATTCATTTATAAATCCCGTTTGGTTTATTTGAACGCGAGTAGATTAGACTATAGGCTACTGTCGTAAAAATCTAAAAGCAACGTTACAAAATGAATATAGACCTATTCTTGATTGATCTTTTCGCAATCTCCGTTTTACTTATTTAGATTTATGAAGGCTAGCGTTACTCCCCGAATGTTATTCTTTCAAAGCTGAAATATAAACAAAACTTCCGATTAAAATTCAATAATCTGGTAATTAGTAAAAGTTAAAAGTAAAAAATTAATAAAAGTTTAGATTTTCAAAACAAACACATTTTTACTTGCTTGTTTAATTAGCCTAAGTTTTGTAATTTATCTAATGGAAATCAAATAGGCCTAATCAACTTTAAAATCACAACAACAACAAAAAAAGGTTTAATAAGGTCTCACACACTAAACAGTTTAAATTTTTGCTTTAAAAACTGACATGGTGGACTCACTCGCTTATGATTATGATGAATATAGTATGTGGTCAGTGCTACAAAAGAAGGTTAGCTGAGACAACATTTTCAGATATACACACATTTTATTTAATTAAGAAAAGATTAATCTTGATTCATAACAAAACTCACAGTACAACTTGCAAAACCCTTCCACTTAGAAATTTTGGTTTATGGTACATGAAATAACATTCCTTGAAAATGTGCCCATTAAGGCTCCCAGACATCAAAGGTAAACACTGTATAAATAATTAAGCTGGAAAATTATGTTTCTTCTTAAACATGGGCGTTTGTTTTAAATATATAAAGCATTTGGCATTTTTTACAAAATGCATACCACTACCAACATTTATGAGGAAAAAAAAAAATATATATATATATATATATAATTAGGGAGCTACAGATGGTCATTCATTCGTCAGAGAAGAGCCAAGAAAACAGCCCACTGTGAATGACTAAAAACTTTATAAGTCTGAAACAATTTTTCTGATGCTATACATCACCTTTGTGTTTTCAATTTTGAGTCTAACCCAAAATGTGCAGATATACAGGCCTATTCTATAAGGCAAAGGGCACAAATCTATCTGATGAAGACATATGAATATTCCAATCCTTGGATTATACCATAAGGACAAATAAATGTCCTAATAAATCTGCTAGAATAAGTACACCTTAATACTTTTACCCCAACAGAAACATTTCTTTCAAAATGTTTTTGGTTAAATATCTTTCACAATATTTGAAATAATCCTTTCATACTTCAATATATGTGTAATTAGAAAACAGTTTACCAGGGTACCTGTAATTTTGACAGGACCACAAGAGTCCAAGGAAACTAGACCGAGCACTATGCAACATGGAAAATAATGATTATGAAATTAAACTTCTTGATAAATTGCTCACTTTTCTTGAGGGAATACCTCATTACAAGCATCACTGATCCAATGATCAAATCCAATGGCATATAGAATAAAAATAAATAAGATTAAATAAGAATTTAAAATAAAAATAATAATAATATTTTGATCAATAATATCAGATCTATTTCCATGTATACTGTCACTACTAACAAAGCTATTTTAAACAGAACTAACCAGAGTTACAGGAGTCAACATTTTAGGTCAGCTGTTTCCTCACGGACTTTACTATGGCACAGCCTTATTTGACTATATATATATATATATATATATATATACACACACATATATATATATTCTATAAATAACTTTTTGGTGGTCGTTTCAAATGGGAAAAAAAGCTTTTATCATCTAAGAAAATTTAAAATAGTGCCAGTATATTAATAGTGTGTCATCCTAATTTTACAGCATTTATAGCTCGCTGGAATGATGTTTTAAAATCATAACAGCAACTGCTTAGCTAGAGAAAACATGGGTCAACCTATTCATGAGAGAGGGCTGTAATGAGGCACATGGCTGTTTAACTAGTGAAGTACCATCTCTTGCCTCTTGAGGCAGACTGAGACATAATTATCCTCCCAATCTTCAGCCTTTAGCTTCTCTGAAAATCTCTCACAGTCTGGAACATGTCATGAAAAGGAAAGAATTTTTAAGAACACATATTAGTCCAACACACTCTAGAGTTTCTTATTTCATATGAGAGTGTATATAGATCAATCTTCATTGCACACTAACAAATGCTGCAAATGCTTTTTGTAAATGGAGCCTTATAACTTTTTTGTTTCTTTGTTTTTTTTGTCATATATATTGAACAAATCAACCACTTTTGTGGCTACCATCACCGGTGCGTTGAACGCGGGCTATGATAGTCTCATGAGTTACCCTCCTGCAATCCTTGGCCAGTCCAAAGAAGCACATGAGATCTATAAATGCCTTGGTCAAATTCAGCCGACTGCCTAACTCACTTGCAGCGTAATCATGGGGGAATGTGTGATGATAGTTGTGAAATCCTTCACCTGAAATTAAATAATGCGTATATTTTCCAATCAGTACATAACAGTTTAGTTTAAAAAAGTTTTTTAAGCTTTCCATTCATCAGTAATTCTGAATAAAACAGATATTTAACAAGAAAAATGTTTTAATAATACTTGCATGATTATAAGTATTATTAAAACATGTCTTGTTAAATATCTGTGTTATTCAGGATTACTGATGAATAGAAAGCTATAACATAATAATGTTTAACTAAAAATACAAAAAATGCTTTTGGATTTTAAAAATATATGTCAAATAAATGTGCAAACTAGAATATGAAAAAGTTTTCAACAAGATTGAAATAATGAATTAATTTTAAGCTGTAAAAGAAAAGACACAGTTCTTACCGATTGCGCTGAAGGCCACAAACTTGTTCTCTCTGGGATTGATGTTGTGGTCATAAGGCCTCATTCCCCACATGTGAGCTGCACTGTTGACCAGCCAGGTCGCATTAAGGCACACAGTGTATCTCAACAGACAAGGAACTAAGTAACTGGTCAAAAGACTCTCTTCCCAAAAGAACCAAGGTACAAAAGTGGGAATGAGAAAGCACATCACCACCACAGATAACTTGTAATGCCTATGGACAGAAAAATGAAAGATTAAAAACAACAAATCCAATAGCCACTTCATTAATGCTTTACGCTTGACTGTCACGGGTTCATCTAAGTATGTCATTGATTTTCTGAATTAACAATGTCTGTTAAACCTTAGCTGGAATGCAACACACAGTTAGAAATTCAGACCAACCAGCTATTCTCCGATTATCTGATCTGGCAATTCTACAAAACATGTTTTTAAACCCTTATCAAAAAGCTCAGGACATCTGCTGGACATTGATTATTCCACATTAGCTAGTACAACAATTTGGGGCCTGATTCAGATGAGGAAACCTGGATCAAAGGTTTTAATCCAGGGAATAAATGTGTCAAGTTTTGATTGATCAGTTGTATTGGTTTTGAGTTCATTAAAAAAAAAAAGTGATAAATGTAAATACAAAAGTATTGTATATACTTTACCGTTCAAATTTAGAGTCAGTTAAGTTTGTAAAACATTTCTGAAAGAAGCCTGTTTCAGCCTTTATTTGAACAAAAGTTAAATAATAGTACAATTTAAACAAATATTTATTTTTAAAATGCCATGTATTACTTCTGTGTCCATGACCTTTCAGAAATGATTCGGATTTGGTGCTCAAGAACCATTTCTTATTATTGTCAATATTGAAAACAGCTTAATGTTTTGTGGAAATGTGTTATTTTCCGTAGGATTCTTTGATAAACAGAAAGCTTAAAGAAAACCATTATCTGAAATTGAAATATTTTGTAACAATATATATGTCTTTACTGTCATTTCTGATCAATATTATGCATTCTTGCTGAATTAAAGCATTAATTAAAAAAACAATCTTATAGACCCCAAACATTTATGCAGTGTAGGTAAGAAGATTAACAAAACTGAACATAAAATATCACAATTTCCCACTGACCTCCTCTGAAACATCACAACCCCATCCGCTTTTAGATCAGTGAGCTCCAGTTTGCGTCCTTTCTCAATAACTTCTGGGTGTTTGCGGACCAGCAGCCAGCCGATGTGAGCAAAGAAGAATCCTCTGCGGGCATTGTGTGGGTCCGCGTGAGTCTCAGAAAATTTGTGATGGACACGATGGTCTCTGGCCCACTCATAGATATCATTCTAAATGGATATATATATACATATTCATCATTATTGTAATTGTATATTATATCTGTCATACAGATTGTGTGTGTGTATATGCATAAAGCAAGTGTAAGTAGTCATTTAGCAGATGCTTTTATGCAAAGTGTATTACAATACACTTATTAAAGGGACAATTCCAGGTGGACATCCTGGGGTTAATTGCTTTGTTCAAGGGCAATATGACTATCGTTGGCACTTGTGAGGTTTTAACCTATTAGCCCAGATCTTTAACCACTACACCATCTAAGCTGCATTCAAGGTTTACTGCATTACTTAATGTGGAAGACTGTTTCATTCCCTTTAAAAAGTTTTACCTGAAAAGCCATGGAGTTTGAAATCGCTAGGAAGATTCGTAATGGCAACGAGGCTTTGTAAGACCTGTGGCTCCAAAGGCGATGGGCGCCGGCAGTTATTCCTAGAGCGCTTAGCATGAAACACACTCCCGCTGTCACATTAAGAGAGAAAATAGAACAGAATGTTTAAAAACAAATTAGTCTGAACTGCACACAGCTTCTACAGTGTTTAACGGTGTGTGCTCCCTTGATTCGCTCTATGAGAGGACAAAATGTCTCGCTGTGTGTTGTCAGACAAGGCTGCAAGGGATGTGGGATACCAGGCCACAGACTGTGAAGAAGGGCACACTGTTATGACCCGGCTCAATTTACAATGGAGGGCCTATTTCAACAGCAATTGTTCTTTGTTCAACAGGGTGCAATATTATGCGGCGCTGTGATGCCAAAAATGTACACAACAGTGGAGCACAGTTATAGTTTTTGGTAGGACTTCAAATTGTTCACGGGACTGTCTCGCTAACACTCACGCACACGTGCTTGCTTACAAAACGCTTTTAGCATTGGTCTACATACAAATTTAGCTGAGACAACGTGGCCTGGCATATTTTTACTTTTGGAAAAAAAAAAGTTACACAATAATTGATCATATCTGAGAACAGTAACTTTGAATCTGTAAGAGAAAAACACCTCCACCCTTATAAGTGGAAACACCTGCAAAACAAGCCAGGGAGTGTTGCTGAGTTTAACCAATAATACTAGTGATAGGGTTAAATCATTTTACGGTTTTACAGTTTTAAGGCAGTATAAACATTATTAAAGATTTGCACGAGGAAAAAAGCAAAGAAAAAACGAATGAGCTGAGAGATTTAAAAGCCGTGTTTGATTCATGATCGCATCACGGATGTTAAAAGACAGAACTGATATATACAAATCAGCAGGTTTCTCGGTTTAATTTAATATATATTATATCCATACTATTAAATCTTACAATGTATTTCTACTAAACACATAAAGACTGCAGAAAATAGATTTTCAGTGACCATGAATGGGAAATTAAATAAAACGATTAGCTTATATTTAACTTATTTAATTAAGTTTTTTGTTGCCACTTCTATTTACAATTTTTTTTTATTAATGTAGTATATACTATGCGTTTTAAATGCTAATTAAATGGTTATGGTGGAGATGGTTTAGGCCCTTTAAGTATATATTCTAAAATATTTTATGTGAATGTATATATCTATATGTACACAAAACACGTAGCTGCAGACGTCAAAACAATATCCAGTCTCTATACATTTAGGCTTAGGCCATCAAAATAACATCGCAGTAAACGCACGATCTATGAAAACAAACGTCAGACTGTTCATAGAATCAGATTTAACAGTAATACTCACTCCATATCAGCGTTATGGAAGAGACAGATGGAAGAATGCTCAGACCATAAAGAGCTCCTAGGTGCAAAAGAGACATTAATATAACGTTCCTCCATACGATTTTCACTGGAGCGCTCGGGCCCGGTTTCTCCTCGTAAGCATCATCATAAACATCCTCCGTCATCGTCGTTTCGGCCATTTCTTTCATGCTCGTTATTGTCTCCTGTACAGAGAACAAGTCGATTATATTTTCACCACCGTCGGCAAAGAACAGCCATCTGTCATTTCAATCATCACTATTATAAAAGACAAAGCCTTCATACAAAGAGTGCATTAAATTCTGCACAAAATGGGTGTGACGTCTGTCTCAATAAACCCGCATTCGCTCGTCTGCAACGCTCTTACCTTGTCTGCGATGCAACCATACAGAATTATCACAATTTGATTGATGCTAGCCGGCAGGTTCCCCGTCGAGTGATTTATTTTTTTTATTTTTTGCGTCTCTAAGCCTCCGATTTCGTTTAAAATGATGCAATTGGGCGAGGCTGAGAGGATGCCATCTACCCCTACCAGTTTCATTGGTTGCCTGGTTATCTGATGCTTATGTTGGTGGACGCCATGCACGCATGTGATACAGATCAGATCATATCTCTACAAACCTTGTTTTTGAGTAAATTAGAAAATGCAGGTCTTTGCCCTTTCTTTTGCCAAAACGCTTTGAATAAACAGACTATTTATTATTATTGATTATTTTGAATAAAAATAATATTAAAATAAGCATTAATTGATTAGAATGCACACACGTTTCACTGCAACACTTTCAGCACCTATAAATATATATTTGAATGTGTTTATGGTGCAGTGAGTTTTACAATGCTATTAATACAAATGCAATATTTTCCAAGGTAGTTTGATAACATTTGATATGACATCTTCTGTAGTTAACAGCTACGATTTCCCTAAATGAGGAAATATGGATTATGTTATTAAAATGACAACAAATGTAGTTCCTCAAACAGGGATTAGTTCCAGTGGGTTACTATAATTTCCCATAGCTAGATCTCATCTCAGATTTCAGAGCACATTACAGTAGGATAATTGAATGGCATTGTGTTATGCACTCATGTCACTGTTTCTAATAACACAAAATGACTTTCCACTCTGGTTAAGAAGCATTTACTTAATGTTTCCTGAATCGGTGCACTTACCACACAGTTTGCCTAGTTCAGTAGGTGATTCGTTGTAAGCTTAGCCTAATTGCTTCATCCAACCTTTCTCCCAATCTTTGTGCCCAAACTTAAACGGAAAGAGCATAGCACAGTTGATGATAGTTTTGCTGTAAAAAAATAAAAAATGTTTAGGCTATTCTGTAGTGCATTTATATTTTCAAATGTGAACTTTTTGTTAATGATTAAGGAACCTATTTTCACAACTTGATCATTCATACCTGTTTTCAGACTTTACAAATTCTGTAAGCATATAAATGCGCTTACCCTAACCCTTTTCTGAGCAGGATGGTTATATAAATAGAACAGATTCTTAAAGTACATTTGAAAATATCTAACTGCATCACATCTATGCAACGCTGCACAAAATGGAGGAGTGACGCAACAGCACCACCTAGTGATCATGTAAGGCATCTGCTGTTGAATCGAACAAACAACATAAGGGTTCACTATAATGCGTTAATTCGGAGATATAGTTTAGTATTGTTTAGTAATTACATTGTGATGTAAAAATAAATAGCATGTTCTTGTAAAAATGAAATAAGTAAATAAGCGGGTTAAATCTGTTATGTCAGTATCACTGAGATACTACACTAAACTCCTGAACTAAATCTTAAGACCAGGGAAAACATTACAAGTATTTATATTTCATGCTGGTAGATTGTAACCAGGTTATTAGTACTGCTTCAAAACGCTAAAAGAAGAAAAAAGAGAAAGGGACAAAAAATAGAGAATAGGCAATTTAATGAAAACTGCATTTAACGTCAAACAGGCTGTTCATCAGCTGATCAAAAGTTTAAGACCACAGCCTTAAAAAGTTCAAATATGGCTTTCGTGTCATTGTTCTTCATGCAGTAACATGGTCATGTTATCCTGATTGTAAAGGCAAGAAGACTTTCTATCTTTGAACATAGCAGGATTGTCGAGCAACATCAGCAACGCCTCATGCAACATGCATTTTCCTGAGATCCTGAGAGTTATGGGGCATAAAAGTCAAGTGGTCTAACCAAAAAAAGTTCATGGGAACATGCAGGATGGTCCAAAAGAGCAACATTATTTTCCTGGAAGAAGCCCTTCATCATGTGGTTATTGTGAACTGCAGCACTGTCCTGGTGAAAGACCCAGACATTACAAAACAGAAGAGGACCATGTGTGGTTCCCACTTGCAAATTCCAAATGGGCAAGTTTGTGGCATGGGAGGAGACGTGGCCTTAATGTTTTCTGTTCTTGAAGCCCTTCTGACACAGTTGCCATCTTATGGTTATTGGGCTGCAGTCAGCATCAGTAAGGGCCTTAATTCGGGTCGAGGATCGACCTGTGTCTTCACAGGCCGTTGGATCCTCTGGTGCAGTGCAGGGGAATTTTTTTTGGGTTCTATCAATTGACTTTTTTGTCCCATAACTCTTAAGAAAATGTAACATCTTTTAAGAAATGTAAAATGTACTTTCTTACTGAGCTCAACCTCGGAAGCGATGGCATGATGTGTTTCGTTTCTTCTTGTTTCTTGTTTTTGAAGCAGCACTTACAACCTGTTTACTATCCACCAGCATGAAATATGAATTTTGTTCAGCAGTGTATTATAATTTTTATTAAGACTTTGAATTTCTATGATTTAATTTTAGTCTTAGTAATGTTGTTTAATTTTAGTAATGTTGTAATGGCTTGTTATTTCTTTTTTTTAATGCATAATTTTAGATACCTTTTATTTAATTACAAGTAGCAAAAATGTATTCTGTGGTTTCAGTTAACGATAATAAATATTTAAAGAGACAGAAACCACGTTGAAAACTTTCCACTGACATTTAATAATGACATGAATAAGTCCGAATGAACAACTACTTTCTCAGAAATAGCTGCTATCGCTCAAACACAAGCACTAGTTCACAGTGAGTAGTGTGTGGAAACAGGTCCACAGGGACAGCCACGGTTGGTTTAAAGGGTTCTCCAGTGATCTTCTTCTTATAGTCTGAACCGCACAGATCTCTAAAGTTCCTCATTGCCTCCCCTTCAGGTTTGCATGATATATAGACAAGCCTTCTTATGGCTGGGTGGTTCCTCAAGGCTCTGACAACTCTATAATGTAGGCCGGCTCTGGATGGATTCACCACGGCTGTCAGCCCACCATCAGTATTCAAAGAAGCTATCAGATTTGGTAGAACAACTTCCGCTTTGCCTGAAAGAAATTCACAGTTATGAACTCTGTTTAGTGCTGCATTAAACTTGGCATCCTCGACCGCCTTCTCAATGAGCTCGATGCCAATGACTCTCTCCATACGTTGCGATAACGAAATGCCAATGGCTCCCGTACCACAGCAGACATCCAGCAGGGTGCCTCCAACACAAGCCCTATTCAGCTCCGCAACAGTTTTGTACAAATCTTCCGCCGCTTCCCGATTCACCTGGAAGAACGAGTCAGGAGAAATGCGGAACTTGAAACCAAGCACTTCCTCAAAGATATGGGGCTGTCCGTGCAGGAGCTGATAGGGAGATTTTTCATGACTGCAATGGGTCATTGTGGTCTCCTGAAAATACAGAGAATCCAGCTGACAAACTGCTCCGGGACCTTGTGTAAAGTACTCCACCAGAGCAGCTTTATGGACGGAAATCTCCTCAGGTGTTAGGGTTTGGGGATGGAAGTAAACTATGGCCATTGTGCCACCGGTAGAATTTGTTCTTATCGTGATTTCTTTCCAGTGACCACCGTCGTGAAGTAAAATGCATGGTTTGAGTGGTGAGAGGCGTATAAAATCTTCATAGTGCCTCGCAACCATCTTGTGTTTCAGAGGCATGTTCAGGAGATGGTCACCGTGGACACAGACAATGTTGCCTGCTTTGCCATTGCCTATATAAAATCCAACAGTTTTTGGATTCCCATGTACCCCTACGTTGACAGAAAAGGTTGATTTGTTGCGGTACCCATTTCTCACTGGTGAGGCTACTATGGAAAGGAGGGGGAAACTTAAGTCATTTGAAGAGTGCATTGAATCCTGGGCTAGCTGCTTTGTCATCTCAAGTAAGATCTTGTGCTGCTGCTTTTGTTTCCACTGAAGCTGCTCCTCATAACTCATTTTCCACAGAGGAGTCACGGTATCCGCCAGTCTCTCTTCCCAGGAGAGAGTATGCCAGTCAGCAGGTAGTTTGGGTTTCCTTTCCTTTCTTCTCTTTACAGGCCTGGAGCCAGCATTGACAGCACAGCGGCTGGTTATTGAAAGGCTGAAGCATGTTTTTGGTATAATGACTGCTTGTTTCAGCAGTGGCCACGTTAAATACAAGCGCATTGTTTTATAGGCACGCGACATTGATGGAGCTTCTGAGGTCACGCGCTCCAAAACTAGACTAAATAATGTTAAGAAGTGATCGCATCCGTGCTTTAAATATATTTAGCCTCACGACATACACGTGTAAACTGTCAACAGTCCGGTAAAACAAATGTTGTTACTTGTACCTTTCCATGTGCCCACAACAACTTGAGTTGATATGACGTTCTGATGACGCTACTTCTTTCTTTTACTAGCACTCCCACTCTGCTTTCAGACCGTGACAGGATGTTTCCGGAAATACAAAGGGTAACTAAGGGTTTTTTATTTGTTTCATTATTATTTTAAAGTTAATATGATCTAAACATAACATTATGATCTTACATCATCATTATTATTATTATTATTATCAACGAAATGATATTTAAAAATGTTAGAAATTATATTGTTAAAACATTGAGAAGAGCGAGACTTATCAGCGATAAGCAGAATAAACTAAATATTTTAATTAAACATAAAATAAATAACTGTAAATTAATGTTATTTTAATAGAATTTTAAATAATATAAATAACATTTGTAATTAAACCCACACACATACACACCAAATGCATAAATACAAATTTATTCAGTACAAGAATTGAATAAAATAATAAAAGACCTTACTATTTCTTAATATTTTTAGTGTACAAAAATAGATTTTTGTGTTTTTTCCCCCTCTTTACTCTGCAGATTCAAAGTTCCCCTTATTACTTAATATCATATTAAGGACATTGCAAAACAATTTGTAATTTATAAATCTAGAATGTGTATATTGCCAGTGCCAGCAAATACGAGGTGCAATTTCGTAATGTAACGGCCATAATAATTGATATCCACAGCTACCAAATACTGAGGGACTTTGATACCAACAAAGTGGGCGGTCTATCATTAGAGAAAACCTCTTGACGTTGTGGTAAACGTCATCAAGCTGCGCCTGGGGGGGGGGTGTTCAGGAAAGAGATCAGTCATCAGTTCCGCCGTCGCAATGGAATCAAACAAGGACGAAGCGGAACGCTGCATCGAAATAGCAATCGCGGCGCTGCGAGATAATGAGCTCGACAAATCCAGGCGGTTCCTCGAGAAGGCGCAGAGACTGTTTCCCACCGACAAGGCGAGATGTGCGTGTAATGTTAATAAGTGTATAGCGTAGATCGTAAGAGGTCTGTTAAAAGGCCACCGGAAAACCCGAAGTCAGTAGTTAGACTGTAATTAAGGCCTTGGGATCTCGATCTTTATTATGACTGTGAAATGACAGTATTTTTTACTTTTATTTGAGCTAACGATAGCTATATGTTGTCGAACCATATATTTAGTGCTCTTGGTTATATTATCGGTTCTATTAGATCCAAATATAGTATTATCATATGTAGGTAATGTAATATAAATTAAAATTTAATTATTTTAATTTCTAGACAGATAAAAGTGCGTTGATAGATAGATAGATAGATAGATAGATAAATGGGTAGACAAATAGGAAGGTAGATGGAGTGGGTTATTGGTTTCATGATAGACAGACAGACACCAGTGCTTGTTATTTAAATAAAAGTGTTCTTGTCTCAGCTTTATTAGAAACTATTGCTGAGAATGGAGGACCATCTACAAGTGAAGAAAACAGAGAAAATGATGGATTACGAAGCAGAAGTCACAACACTGAAGATCACTCCTCTGGACTGGGTGCCACAGAATCAGCCAAACCATACACATCAGAGCAGCTGGATGCTGTCAAAAGGTCTCTTATTTGTTTTAGACTGCTTGCCTAAAAGTCCAGAGCATGGCCATCACTTCTGTTTATATGTGTGGATAGTGGTTTCAATGCCTAACTACTTTCTTCCTGTTCTATCTGTCGTTCTCTCGATGCAGAATTAAGAGATGTAAAGACTATTATGAGATTCTTGGAGTCAGTAAAGAAGCCTCTGAGGAGGATCTGAAAAAAGCCTACCGAAAGCTTGCTCTAAAATTTCATCCGGATAAAAACCATGCACCTGGTGCCACTGAAGCATTTAAAGGTAAAATACACAACTTGAACCTCGGCATTCTGCAATCTTGCATGTGGTCTCCTCATTTGTTTTGTTTCCTGGTCTTCGACAGCTATAGGTAATGCTTACGCAGTTCTGAGTAACCCTGAAAAAAGAAGGCAGTATGATGTTTATGGTGAAGAAAAAGCCCATCCGACTCACAGGCACAGGACCTATCACAGAAATTTCGAGGCAGATATTTCCCCTGAGGACCTTTTCAATATGTTCTTTGGAGGTGGATTTCCCACCAGTGAGTCCTGTGACCTTTTTAAATGTGGTTTTACAAACATGTCAGTGGTTGTGTTCCAATACATTCAGAACCCTGAAATGTGTCGTTGTGCCATTTCTGTATTACGCTTCTAGGTAATGTGCATGTGTACAGCAATGGCAGGATGAGGTTTGGCCATCAACAGCGACATGAACGACGAGAACAACAGAGAGAAGTAAGAGCCCAGTCATCTTGTAAGATTGTAAGGGGGCTTGTGCAGTAAAGTAAGGTGAGGGAAGGTGTGCATTTGTAATTGTAGAGTGAACAGAATGATGATGCATCAGCTGATGTGTTGTTAAGGGGAATAGCACAAAATGTAAACTTATACAAGAAGCTTTCCTTTTTCACTTCAGAATATTATAACTCCATAAATCTAAAAACATTAATATGTCCACAAGTCCCTTGTGTTAACAATTCTGCTTTGATATTCAAAACGTAATGTCATAGACCACTATTTTAGTTGTTTATTATATATATATTTATATATTATTTATATATATATTTTATAATTAACTA
>JAUMHP010000063.1:13336841-13355469 GCA_032361065.1 Enteromius trimaculatus
CAATGTCACGTGTTCCTCTTAAGTCAAAGACAAATACACACTGGATGGTTGTTTGAGGCGTCCCCAAAGAATTTGAAGTCATTTTCTGATTGAGATTTCTAAAATGCCTTAAATGTCCGGGTATCGGGTTTGTTTTTCATAGTTGCTGAAGGTAATGACTGAAAAGTAGTTTAAGCATATTTCATATATAAAAATTAACTAAAGTTAGTTAGTTAACTAAAGTTAAATAGTTACTAACTTATCTACAACATAAAATTATGTTATCAAATTAATTATTATTTTCTTAGAAAAATTGTGTCCTTAAATTTTGCATCAACTCTGTTACCATATCATATTTCCCTTTAAATTGGTGGAATTATCTAAATTGCTGGAATTGTGTAAGTTACAGGAAATGATGTCACTTTCACTCACTAATAAGATATGAAGCACTAAAAAGTGTCTGTGCTTTCTGTGAGAAGATATTTTAATCTAAAAACTTCTCACACCAAGAGTTATTTATAGAACATCAACTCTGTTACCACATACAAGGAAAACAGAATTGATTATTGATCTCACATTGGGTTATTTAAAGGTCTTTTAATCATGTTTTCATTAGTGTCATATTTTCTTAGCATTTATGTCAGCGATTAGTGATTTTGGAAAAAATAAAATAAAAATGTTTACTCTGTTACAATATTGTCAGCATTGTTATCTACCTACTGTAACACCTACTGAGTTTGATGGTGACAGACAGAAACACCAAATGTGAGTCTATGCTAAATATGTTCTGATGTTGTTTGTAAAATAATATGCATGATATTATATTAAAATATATGCATTCAATTATTGAACGCTTTTTTAAATAGCTAGTTAACTATAATACACATTTTCAACAATTATACTTTAATCAGTGTATTAGTATGTTAGTATATGCTACGCTCTAAGAAAAGTAAAAATTGCAACACTGATGAGAACAAAACTCTAAATCTGACATTTTAGGCAATTCAGAAATCCCGAATTGGGAAAAAGGGGGCGCATAGTCACTTTAACTGTATGTACATTCTGATGATGGTAAATTAACGGTCACCGTGATTTCACCAAGTAGAATGTGATCCTGGATCAACATTACTTTCCAAAAATATAAACTTATATTATATATAAATCCCAATCCTTACCCTTAAACCTACCCCTAACCAAAAATTATGCCTACAATCAGTGGTAAATGATAGCTGGTTAACAAGGGTGTTGAAGCACCTAACTATGATTATAAGCCTAAAACAGATATTTACAGAAAAGTAATTCCTCAATTGTCATTGGTTGATTAGAATGTTGTTCCGGTTGCAACCCAACCATCAACAAGGATGTTGATCCAGGAACATCTTGTACTTGGTGAGATCACGCTAACCATAAAGTAACTTCTAAAAAGGCCCACAAAATTCGGGCTCCAAAACCGCAAAAACACACAAGAGTTGTTTTGAATCAATATTAGGCTACATGTCTGTTCATTTATTTGATGAGTAGACAAAATAGTGTACAGTCATTAGTGATATGATCAATGAGATATGACAGTTTTAGATGTTAGAATGTTAGAATATATTTGTCAATATGTCTCCAGTTACCTCTAAAAAAAAGTGCCGCCTTGAATCAGCAAAGCCAAAGATGAGATCAAAGGTAAAAAGACATATCAGTATCACTAAAAAATCACTAAAGGGAAACGTAGAAGAGTGTGATGAAATCTGGGACTTTTCAGACTCTCATTGCAGATGAAAGAATGAAATGAAGCAGGGCAAGTGTTGGATTTGCCTTCACTGCAGCATACCAGTGGCAGAAGTGACACTGCGCTGCAGTGCTGGGAAATGCTGAGAGCAGGGAAAAGCTGCACCCTGTCCTGGTCCGTGTGGTACAATAGCACTTTTAAACATTGATGTTTCTTTCTTAGTACTTGTGAAAGGAGAAGTGGAAATACAGTCAATGTGTATTTTATATTTTTTCCTATCTAGCTCAAACAGTGCATGGTTCTGGCAACAACAAAAAATGAGTTAGTCAGCGTAAATGCCATGTTGAATTGTACACAGATGAAAATTAATATGTGGGGGCTTGAATTATAGTTTAAAATGACATGCATTTATTATAGCAACTGTCGTGCTGAGATTGATACGTTATCTATGCAGATCTATCTAGCTATCTATCTAAAAAGGCTTATTTAACTTTAAAATTGTGCATGTTAAATATTATTGTTATTAAAATGCCTTTAATGAAAAATAACTCACTTCTGTTAAATTTGCATGAATTTGCACAACGGCACAAAGTTACTTTGCATTGCCAAATGCACAAATGTCAGTGTTCTATTCTGATATCCTTGTGTTATATACATAAAGACATTTATAATTGGAATTTAGTGTTTTTGGTTACAGAAATGTGACAAATATGTATACAAAAAGCTGTATCCCTGACTTTAATAGAGATGTATGTTGTATGTGAAGTAAGGCTTGCGTTGCTTGCCTGCAGCATATGTTCTTTCATATGAATCAGGTGTCACTCATATTCATACATATATGCATGTATGTATGAAACTACAGCAAGTGACAACTATAGCCATGGTCAAAAATGACCACTTGAAACCCCCTGTGGGCCTTTTAGGATCGAATGACACTATACGCTGACATATTCACACACAACTAAACAATGTCATGTGTGTTCTGTCAATTGTCCTGTCAGTCAGCGCTTTGTATGTCACATCGCTTTGGTGTCAGTATCAGGGTGAATGTTTCTATTTGTGCACTTTAAGTTTCATTGAAATAAAACATGGTATTTGCCTGCTTGAGTAATAACACACCGTATCAAATCTAAGCTGTATTAGATATCACACTTAGAAATGGTTTCAGTGCAAACACCTATTTATGCTCCTCATTAATATGAACCGATTGCATTTGGGAAACAGATTATATTACTTCATATCACGCCATTAGCAATGAAATAATAATTTTCCCTTGTGCACACAAAACATAATAAAACTGAAGGCCTGCTGCAAATTGTTCAATTGAAATCTGCACAGCTCTTTAAAAATAGATTAATACTACTTATTATTATTTATTATTATTTTATGGGTACTACAACAAAACAAGGCATAATTGCTCAATCTATTTAAAGCTAATTTCAATAAACAGAAAAAGGTTGTGAATCTAAATATGTGTGGAAATATCTAAATCAGCAGATAAATATAAAGTTTACATAAAATGTTGCCTTTACAAAAATTAAAGTAATAGGTCATTTTAGTGGGGGCTATATCACTTGTCATTGGGGAAAATGTTATTTAGGTGTTTATGTACAAATACTTACTGATTCGAATAAATTGATTTTTGAGTAAACTGGTTGAGTGAATTATTCAGTGACAGTGGCTAAACAGCAATCTGCAATAAATAGGAAACAGGTGGAATTCAGTCTTTATTAAAAAAGGTTTTTCAACAAATAGGTTGAGTGAATGATCCAATGACCCACAAGGACAGTCCTTTGTTTCACTTTAGTGTTTTAAAAGAATGGTCCCACTTTATATCTTTAAGTGTCTCTAATACCTGTGTACATACATAGTAACTAGATGTGTATCTAGTATGTAACCACAGTGTTAGTACACATTGCTACATAGTATCTACAGCTGTAATATTACTGTAACTAACCCTCATGGAACGATGTGTGTAAGTACAAATGTGTAACAGGACATTGGTAACAGCACTTTTTTGACTTCACTAAGTAGTCATGTAACAGGAATTACATAGGCACATTTTGTAACAGCAGTATGTATAAGAGTAACTGGAACAGGGGATGATCAGGGGGTGTAGTTTAGGGATATGTAAAGTGGGTGCACCTCTGTAATACCAGTGTATATACATGGTAACTCCTCAGGAACGGCCCACTTAATATAAAGTGTAACATTCTGGACACCAAACACAATTTATATGTAAAGCCTAATTTACTGCCTGCTGCTGTGTAACATCAGAGTAATTACATGCTAAATCCAGAACAATTGTCTGTTTAATATAAAGTGTAACATTTTATTTACCAAAAAGTGCTGTTAGTCCTATTAGACATTTGGACTTTCATTACCAAAAAGTGTTGTTACCAATGTCCTGTTACACATTTGTACTTACACACACCATTCTGAGGGTTGTTACATGTGTGTAGTTACAGAAATATTACAGCTGTAGATACAATGTACAGGTGTGTACTCACACTGTGGTTACATACTACATACACATCAAGTTACTGTGGAAGTACACATGTATTGGAGACACTTAATATAAAGTGGGACTGAAAGAATGTTGAATGAATGAGCAATGAAGCACTCACAATGATGTCATAATGTCTCTATTGTCCTCCTACTGGGGTATTGACGTAATATGCAATATCCCCACAATTAAATGGAATATATAAGCTGAATATGACTAGGTAATAATATGTGCTATTATGTTACGAATGTTTACAAAACCGTGACGATATGGACACCTGTACAATCCAATAAAAACGTAATGATATAATTATAGTATATAATAGATTTGTAATATTGTTACTATTTAAAAACAAGAAAATCAAATGAAATTGTACACGTTTTAAGAACATTCTAGTGGTCATCCTACGGTTTAGGTGAAAAATATTTCTGTTTAAAAAAACGCACGGCAGGTAAAAGTGTGGAGCATGTTTATTCTCCCATGTTTATTTCCTGTTTTAAGTGGTGATGGGGTAACTGACATCTCGAATGGTCGTATAATATAACGACAGTAGAATTTAATGAAATTCCGCGCGCGCGGTCACTGACAAGCTTGATAGCAGCAGCTCTTCGCGTCTTCATCTCTCTCTCTCTCTCTCTCCCCCTCTCTCTTTCTCCATAGAGGGAAGACGCATCCTGTAATCAGGTCACACTTCACTGTAGTCTCAGCATCCGTCTCTAGCCCTTTAAAATAGAGGAATCGAGACATCAGACAAGCGGAATAATGGTGTGGATGAATGATCTGGGATGTCTTCTCGTCCCGTTGCTGATGCTCGTACGGTTTTCCGTGCAGGTGGACGTTAAGAGCGGGAAAGAAGCGGAGAAAACGGGGAATTTCATGGAAGATGAACAGTGGCTGTCCACCATTTCCCAGTACAGTCACAAGATCAAGCACTGGAACCGCTTCAGAGATGTGAGTTATCTTTGAGTCGATGAATGATGACATTACCTGACTCTATCGATGCCGGTTGTTAGGAAGTGTTGAGAATGCTTATGCTGGAGAGTCTTATTTCTAAAACACAGCATTCCCTTAGAAAACAATCTTCCGTTTCAAAGCAGATGCGTTTAAGATAAGACATGACTTTTGAATTCATGCTGCAAATGTACTTAAATGCTTTAAATATACACAATTATCTATAAAAGGCTTCTTTAGACAAATCTTTCGATGTATCTTGTTAAGGTAACATGCTCTCCAAATGCTCAAATTTTTAGTCAAACCCTAAATATAGCCTACTTGGTAACATATACCATCTGTTGTTGTTTGTTTAATTGACGATAGGTTTGATTACAGAATAAAGCAGATTGCATTAGAGTGTCATTGCCCAGCTGGTTGATGTGATGTAATAATAGGAAACTTTAATAATTGATTAGAACTTAAGGTATTCAGAGGGAGATTTATGGATTGATTTATCTCTCAAAGGTCATGTTGTATGTGTCCTTGTACAGGTGTGTAATTTGATCCTGTATTCAATGGTATTTCTTTATGAATATGCATAAAATCACCCAGGGCTTTGTAAGGAAAAAATATAATTTGTTAGCCAAACATCATTGAGTATGCAACCCAATTAAATTATGTATGGTAATAATTATCATTAAGAGTTAACTGTTTATAGTTTGTAGTTTTTAGCCGGTGACCTACTGTTTTTGAAAACTAAAAAGGTTCTTTTTGTTTTCTGTTGAGTTTTGCTGCTCCAAATGAAACATTAAACCGTCCAACAGACACTGTGATTTATCTCCATCAGTGTTTGGCCGGTAGCTATTTTTACCCTTCTAGAACTGGATTAAGTGTATAACTCCTTAAATGATTACGGTGGAAAAACACATCTACGAGAAACCCGGAATTTATCAAAATGTGGGAATAAAAAGATTAAGTGCGAATTAGACTGGGATTATAAATAGATGGACACAGCATTCCTACATCAGTGGCTTACATTCAAACTAGGCCCTGCAGCAGACTCCAATCAATGGCTATTGATCACACCATCTCAAACATATGAATAGCAGAGGAACGATGCTTGTCCAACACAGAAAAAAACAAAACAGCTTTGAGAAAAACAAGTCTCAACCCTTTCACTGTCTCTGACTCAACCATCTAATTAAAATGCAGGTTGTTCTTGCTGCTGTTTCTTGAACTGTACTTGAGGTGACACACTTCAGTAGCACTGAATAGCACTGGCCCATGACATGCTGTCTGCTGTTTTGTTTGGGTTGTCATGTCATTGCACAGATGGAAGCTCCTAATTGTGAATGATTAATGCAAAACGTATTAGCATGCAGTATGTGCAAGATATGACAGAATCAGGAACCCTTAAAAAAATGAAAACTTGTTCAAAAAGTAAACTTGTCTCTCAGCAAACTAAAGCTGACTGCCTTAACAATATTTAATTTGACTGCCAAATGAGTAAATTCTCACCTTGATATATGCCCAGCCGCATGCTTCATAATTTGCATTGTAATTGGAAATTGATTTTAATGCGCTTACACAGACTGTCTCAACCCTAGTTCCTGACAAAGAATCAATATTAAAACGCATTTATATGTGGTTTCATATGTATTTATTATTCTCAGATTCAAGAATTCTGACACATTTCAGTGCCTTTTTAAAAGTCATCTGTAAATCTTTGATCAGAGACAGAGATGAAACTGATGTAGACACTGAAAATTAATCTGTCTCTTAGCACAGCTTATTTCATCTTTAAAGTGTTGCTTGTGACAAAGGCAAATAATCCAAATTGATGCTGGCTTTTAAAGTCCTCTGAGGTTCTCAGAGCAGAATAATGATATAACTCAAGCGAACACTGATGAAAGCAGCAGAACATAAAAGGCTCATGAGCACACGCTGATGCACATATAGAGGCGTGTAATTTGACATTAATATTTAATATTCATTGTGTTCCATTCTTGGCTGATTATAACATTTTCGTGTTTTAGAAACAGCATGAGATCATTGTAATGCGACTGATGTTGAAGTTTATTTAGGAGATGTCCTTGCCCTTCTGTGGTTTAATTACTTTTTATCGCACTATAAACTGATATATACATTTTAGCTCTTTCAATATACATTCAAACCATGTGTTTTTAATGATTTTATGAATTTATTTAATGATTACTTGAAAGCCTAAATTTATGTGAACTACCTACCTGCTGTAAAGCCTTCTGTAATTCAAGGGTCCCGTTATCGTGTGTGGATAGATTTTATTACCTTGTTTTGTCAAATCCAGGATATCATATGAGATATGATACCTAAAAATGGAAAGGTGGCACAAAGCTCTTTCAGCCAGTCTGTCTACCCTTTTTGCAGATGAAATAAATTTAAAAATAGACTTCTTAAAATTCTGAGGACAAAGGTTTGAAAACTTTTTGCCTTTGGAGAATAGTCAGGGCATGTCAAGGCTATAGAGCACATCATAATTTGGTCCCATCTGGGAATCTTAATGAAGTATGTCAGAGTCTCATTTTAACATATTAAGTGTTGTCCATATAAATGTCCTTCTATATTTGGTTGATTAATTTTATGATGCTTAAATTGTTTTCAAAGTGTAAAATTAGTTCGATTTACATTGAGTTTTGATTATTTATTTTTTAAAATCCCAGTGCATTAAATTATGTTGCATTATATTCTGAGCAACTGACTGAATCGTTTTTTGGGGTGCTCACTTATCTATTTCCATACAAGTGGAAAATTAAATCTTATTTCATGGTCAGTATTTAATACCAAAAATACTGCAAGAACGTAATAGACTGGGTCGTTTAAAATGACAAATCCCCGTTGGACACAATTATATTCAGAATTGCCCTTGCAACATTAATTTTGAAGTGAGCTATAGATCAGATTCTTCCAACATTATAGTCTGCATTATAAACGAGATATGATAAATATAATTCAGGGGAGTAAAAAAAAATGATGAAATGGATCAATTTAGTGCACGATTGCCTGCTTGGACTTTCTACCTATTAAACATCCTGGGTGATATGTTTGTGTCATTATCTGTAAATGCTTATAGAGATGAAACGACTCTTTAAATTTCACCCCACACCTTACCCGGCTGTTAAAAAGAGAAACCAGGAGTGAATCCGTTATCTATGCTACTGAAAGTAAACAACCGCCAATTCTCCGGTGGCTGGCGATCGCTCTCTTTCTCTTTCCCCCCTCTCGATGTAGAAGAAGCTCATTAAAAATCAGTGCTTTCCCTCAGCTCCGGAACGCTGTGTCGGCTTGCACCTGTTATTCCTCCACTACATTTTTAATGAGGCAAAAATGTTTCTAGCCTCCATTGAAAATGTTCTTCCTTTTAACCATTCATTGGCGTTACCTTTAAAAAGCACATTTTCTTTTTCAGGTTGGGGGTAGCCTGTTCCCTGTGATAGATGTGTCTTTTTCTAAATTTATGAAATTTTCACTGTGGCTTAAATATTGAATGCATCAGTCTCATTTTTGGACAGAAGTCTGTCGAGGGCTTTGTTTGGCACATCTAAGCAAGAATGCGTTGTCGCTGTTAAATGTAGTTTAAAATAACTTGGTGCTATGCAAATGCATCAATATTTGGCTGTCAAAAGAAGTGAGTGATCTCAACTGACAAGCCAATTGGATGTGCAGACCAACCGCAGAGAACCTCAGCGTTGGCTCCGTCATGGCCTCAGTCCATCAAGATTCCAGTCGCATGCTTGTGGAGGTGGGAATGCCCTCGCAACTGCCAGAGCAGCATAGCATATGGTCCATAATTACGGATAATGCAGTTTAAGATGATACGACAAAATACGCCATTAAGATCTCAGCATCTAAGCATTCAGTGCACTCAAATGCAAAACATTGCGCTTTACATTTTTTTAAAATGCAGTTGATGCATGTTTATGCACATCTGTTTGTCACTCTCAGCCCTATTTGAGAGACTCAAGAGGCTGGATTGTCCGGAGAAGGAGGTCGCAGGGCAGGGGAAATTGAGTGCGGTAGGATGGCTGTTGACAAAAGCGAGTCAGGGCATTGCAGCACCATGTCTTGGCTATAGACCAGGAGTGTAGGTGGGCTTTAATTGAGTGGAGAGAAACTGGCCTTTCATCATTCTGCTCCTGGGGTCTGGGCCTTTCTTGCTGAATTGGACTTTTTATCTGGAGAGTGCAGGTGCGGTGCGTGGCATACCCAGGCTAATTTTTGGAGGCCTTGGTCCAGTTCCAGACATGAAATTGGTCTTACAACTCTTTTAACATGTCCTTCCTTTCACAGTGTATGCAATACTTACTTTCCTGTCACTCACTTGACTTGTTTCCTGCTGCCCCTGGGAGTCTGGGTACCAAACACCGTGTTCTCTCAAGATCAAGGAGACTTGATCCAAATAAAAAGGCTCTTGTTCTGGGCATCCAATTACAAATACAAGCATGACAGTGTTGTATTTGGGTTTACTGCTTATCCTTGATGAAGGTGGCATTTATTCTCAGTGTACCTGATATAAGACATCCTTTCAAAAATGTCCAATTTAAGTGACTTATTTTAAGCCCATTAAAAAGTGCATTTTGCCTCCAGCGTTAATGAGGCTGGATTAAGTATAAAGAGCTCTGTAAAGGTATGCAGAGGGCAAAAACTGTCAAGCTTGTCACCCCCCTGTATCCCCCCATCATTTGAGTCCTTCACTTCTTCCCTTCACAAGCAGAGAATGCGTTATTGACTGCTTCAGAGTGTCAGATTTGCTCATTTAAAGGCAGCACTTGCCTGTGCCGTATTGTTCTCTCTCACTCTCACTTTCAGAGCTGTCAGTTGAGTCGATGGGAGTGTTATTAACACTGAAGAGGTTGGAATATTGAACCTTTTTGAGTGTGTTTTAATAATTTTATGCCCCAAATCCCCATGAGAAAAAAAAATTAAGTTTATCTTAAAGTGTTTTTATATTATTTCTATTTAACTAACGTTGACCAACTGTTGGTCTGACTACTATATAGTCACACCCTAAATTCATCCCATTGGTTGGTCCAGGCAAAAAAAAGTGATATATTTTAAATATATTTATTTCATAATTTCATAAATACAGTTAAAATCTAGTTAAAAACATATTTACTGACATATCACTAAAGTTTTATAGAAAAATTTTACTTCAGCTTTACTGAATGTTGCATCTTTAAATGCAAAATATTAAAGTGTACCTGAAGTACACTTGCAATAGGTCCACTTCCACCAGCTCAGTCAGATATACTTGGACTTCAGCACCATGTCCAAAAAATGAGTTATTCCAATTTAGATTTTAAGTATAATAGTTTAGTATACCAAAACACGATTGCAAGGTATTTTCATAAATATGGAAATGTATTTATATATTTAGCTTGAATTTAGCTTTTATTTTTTTAGTGTTTATTTTCACTACAGAACTGACTGTCTTTATTCAATAGATCAATCCCTCATCTGATTTGTTCAAACATACTAAACACTACACTACTCATTCACCACTACAATAGGTATTTATAGAACACTTGAGCGCTTCTTTTTGTTCCAACCTGGGGCTCAAGTTGGCAAAGTATGATTTATCATTATAAATTACGTGTAAGTTGCTGAAATTGTTAATATTACAATGTGATCTCATTGTCCATCTGTGTATTGTCCATTACAGCACATTACAGTGCTGTGTATCTGCTAGGCATCTGTGGTAGATGGATCACTTCATCTGTTTGCAATGAGTCAGGCTTCAAGTCAAGCAATCTCAATTTGTAAAATTTCTCATGCATCAAAGTGCACGCGGTAACCTCTTATGTCTCTAAGAGATAACACTAAACCACAAGGCTTTCACCCTCAGTTATATGTTTTCACTTAAAGGCATGAGTCAGTGACAAACGCTCTCAGGGCAATCTCATAGAGAAGTCAGCACTCTCTTTGGAGTTCTGTCCTGGAGGAGCTGCCTGCCGCTCTTGGCTCTACAAAAACGGAATGGCAGGCCAGAGTCTTTTTTTCTAGATGAGGAAAGCCAGGATATGTTCACAGTCAAGAGAGTGGGCTGTTAGCAGCGCTTTTGATGTGCCCGTGTGCGGTTAATCTGAAAAGCCCAGTCAGAAAAGGCCCAATGCATAAATCAAGTGGGAGGCTTTTGCTTGCCTGTCAGCTATAGCTGTGGTGTGACAGTGAAAACATACTTGGGAAGGTTCCGATATATAATATGGTATCTGTTTTTCCTCTTGATTTCTTGGCTTGTGGAACACGGCCGATTAGATGCAGAGTCAAAGGGAGAATGGATGTGTGGGTCCTCAGCATCATGCACTGCCTGGGGTGTTTATGAACTGCCAGGAGCCTGCATGATTGCCGGCAACACGGTGGAGTGATGAATGCGTAGGTGTGAGGCCGTTGTGAGGTCATTACCACCAGGGTCCATCCGGCTTTAATCAATTATGGAAGGCTGCCTTACTGTGCGCCTCCAACAAGAAGTAATTTTGAGCATGCAAAACTTGTCAGAGCGAATCTTTAGAATGCGTGGAAACAGAAAATGTGAAATAGTCACAGCCAAACCTGAATACCTTCAGGTTACAAGGCATGACATGAAATTAAAGAGACAACAAAGTGGGAGGACATAAGCTGAAAGCAGTGTGGCAGGCAAAAAAGTGACAAGGGCTGGCTCCTAAAATGAATACTTTTTTTGGACAGATATGACAGAATTGCAGGGTGAACACTATTGTTCAGTAGCGCACCAGCTGATTAAGTGCAGAATTTCTTACTTTAGCCTTTAACAATTCTGCTGTGTTCTGAAATGCTCTTAGTCTAGTGATCCTGGTTGTATGTGTGTCGTACAATATACATCAGTATTTTGTAAAAATACTGTATATGTGCCTGTTTTGGAAAAAAGTTCATATTTTAGAATACCATTATACTTTTTTGTTTTGCAACAAATATTAACACCTAGTTAGCAAACAGACTGGTTCATGTCTCACAGACCCGAATCACACATTTCACACAGTTCTGATTTATTTAGAAACTGACAAATCCCAGAATTACTCAGAGTTCAGTAAGGGTTGTGAACTGATTCACTATCACTTTCTGAGTGAGTCTGATTGAAACCTAACAGCGGTTCGAGGCTGAGAATAATTTTTTCACGAATGCTTGATGTAGAAAATGCTTAAAGGAATAGTTCACCCAAAAATGAAAGTCCTGTCATCATTTACTCAGCCTCAAGTAGTTCCAAACCTGTATGAATTTCTTTGTTCTGCCGAACACAAAGGAAAATATTTTGAAAAAAGTTTGTTTTGTCACCATTGACTCCCGTAGTATTTTCTTTTTCTATTATGGAAGTCAATGGTGACCAAAACAGCCTGGCTACTAACTTTTTTCAAAATATCTTCCTTTGTGTTCGGCAGAACAAAGAAATTCAATAATATGAATACTGTACAATACTGTACAATAATATGAATACTGTACAATACTGTACAATAATATGAATACTGTACACCAAAATGCTTAAGGAAAGGAAAAAGGAAAGGACGTGACATGTGGCCAGGTATGGTTTCCCATACTAGGAATTTGTGCTCTGCATTTAACCCATCCAAGTGCACACACACAGCAGTGAGAAGTGAACAACCACGCACACACGCACTGTGAACACACACCCGGAGCAGTGGGCAGCCATTGCTGCGGCGCCCGGGGAGCAGTTGGTGGAGAGAGTGCTGGTTATTCACTAACCCCTCCCACAATCTCTGCTTCCCTATCCATTAGGCCACGACTGCCCTCAAAAAGCATTTTCTTTATTGTTTTTTATAAGAAAGTGCTTAATGTGAAACTTTATGTTTTACAATCATATTTTGTGCTCATCTGCTTGCATGTACATCAATAAGTGTATGTATGCCGCAAGTTGTATACTACATTTATCATTTAATATCACTATCTTATTACATTAGGACTTAGTATAGCCTAATAATAATAAAAAAAACTGTCTGGCAAGCAGCAGAAGACAGCCTAGATTTGCCTTTGAGATGGACGGATATGACATTACATTTAAACCTATATATCAACTGGTAAATATGTTTTTTATTTTTTAGTTTAGTACATTTAAATGAACATTCTGTCATTGAAACTGTCACTATCAATAAACCCATATTTTACTGATTGTAGTTCCTTAATGTCTTTGTGCTGTGTCACTGTTGCAGATGTTTTTGTAGCAGCAGCACAATGGTACGTTCCTGCATTTTATCTCTGCATTGTGATGTAACTGTCAAGTTTGAGTGAAAAAGACAGATCCAGTTCACCCACCAACTGCTGCTTGAACACACGCACAAACGTGTGTGTATATCACTTTTCATCTTTTTTAGGTGCCAGTCAAATGCTCGTATGTCATATAAACATGCACAGGTGTTTTGAGGGCCTCCAAATCAAAGCTGAATTTACAGAGTGCATGCTCAGACATGCTCGATATGAGGGATAAAGGAGCTGTCAGTCAGCACAGGAGGGGTTGATGTGTTCTGTGGTGTTTTTGATGAGACCAGTGTCCTCTGAGGGATAGTCCTGGCAGCCTTCACTCAAGGCAGGCCAAAGATGAGCTGACTCCGGATACAGGAGACGCTCAACTGTAGATGACTGCTTCCTAGACTGTGTTCTCGAGTGCTGCTGACTCTGAAATGTCTCTATGCTCTAAAATACAACAAACTGTTGGGATTCTGCATCTATGTGATCACATTTTGGACTTATGTATGTTAAAACGATGTGATGATTCATAAAATTGACAAGTCCTTCATTAAAGAAAATAATTTTAGTGTCAACAGTGGCACAAATAATGATTGTTTCCAAACAGGCACTCTTCTTCCATTGGTCATTTCAACAGATAGCCCCGCCCAAAACTTCTGCCATTGGTTGAGCCACTGTTGCTAACTTCCTATAGAGGGATTCATGTGCCGGAATTTTAAAATTCTCGTTTTAACTATACGTTATTTAAACCGTTACAGAAAACAAATACAGACCTGCTATGAGGCTGACTTTCCACATACATTTTCCACATTATAGGCTTTAGTTCACTTTTCTCATTTGTATTAATTCATGCAATGATGTAAACGCAAAGTGTAACCGAATGTCTTGAAGACAAGTTTGGATTGCATTTCAGTGTTATCTGATCAAGTAGCTTTCATGAGAACTTCATAGCTTGATTTGATTTACGCTTTATAACTATTAGAAATATATTAAATCTCTATGGACAAAATCCTTCCGGAACTAGAGTCACTGAAATGTGACTGGGCCCTGTTGCTCTTCATTAAACTTAAAGAAATCTTGATGATAATGTGTTGTGATGATGGTCATATAAAATTAGATGATGATGATATGTTGTGGCAATATTTCTGTTAGCCATGGAGATATTTCTCTGACTTATTCTTGCATCTTTTCAGCAAGGGGGAACACATTGATGTGACACTATATTTTCCACATACTTCACGCTTACTGAGTGTACGGTTCTCTTCTTAATAAAAGTGCATATCAAACGAATTTAGGGCTGTGTTTGCATGGGTGGCTGCTACAATTTGCATAAACTAGAGATAAAAATCTTTTCAAGAGATTTTAACACTCTGTTTATAGACATCTTACGTCTCAGTACACCACACAGTATCTACTCTGCCAAGACAGCAAAAACTGACTTAAATAATGCAGGTATCAGGAAATCAATAACAAGGTTGTCCAGCACCAGGGATTGTTGCAGTCAAGCAATGCGGCACTGAATTTTGAGCCACTGGTCTTTCATCTGTTTTGACAAGGTTATATCATATCAGGAGCATGCATTAATAGTAAAATAATATATTTGAAACATTTTTTCAAGTCTTAAATAGATTTAGCAGTCATGCATTTCATCAAGACCCACAAACGTGCATGAAGTGAACATGAAAATGTCATTTTTGAATGGTCTGCGAGTGATGAAGATATGAATATGTATTATGTATATGTAGTGATAAAAATATGTATTGCCAGTTGACTTGTGATTTAAACATCTGCTGCAGAAAAATAAGAATTTATTGTGCTGCTGTAGCTGGCAAAGCCAAATTCGGTCAATAAGCAATTTCACCTTCTGTTTACACCTACAACGGAAAAGATAAATGACTGCTGATGACACTAATAAGCTTGTGAACTTTACAAAAAAGGTTGCTATTATTATTAGTCCGAGTGCTGAAATATTTCAAGCGTTATGAGCACCAAGTGTGTAATTATCTTAAAGCAACTGCCTCTTTTATAAGGACACATGAGGGAATATCAAGGATATATTCAAAGTGTTACCCAGGAGGCGATTAGATGTTTTTTAGCAGTCGGAGCTTGTCTCTTTTTTTCATGATAGTTGCTCCTTTGAGATGCCTTGCTCTCCTCTAACTGTCTCCTTCTCTTTTGTCTTTGATTCATCCTTCTCACATTTCGCCAGGAAGTGGAGGTCAGTAGTGCTGTATCATGACTTTGCTTGTGTTTGATGTCTTTTTTAAAATGCTTGATCTAATATTCGCTTCAACGCTGTAACCCATTTTTATGCAATCTAAGTCGCTCATGCATCTTCGTTTGACATTTCATTTAAGCGTGCACCTTTTTTGTCTTGTTTGCCTGTTTGAATTTTATCAAGCTCCATCCCTCCTTTTTCCATTAGTGCTTTCCCACTGCTTTTTCAAAATTAAAGCATTTTAGTATTGTTCGTGACTAAATATTCTGTGCAGCACATTTGACTGTTTCACTTTCTTTTTTTTTTGTCAGGATGATTACATCAGATCATGGGATGAAAGTCAAGGCTCGAATGAAAGTAAGACATCTTTAATATTTGTATTAGTATCACATTACATCTTTTGGAGTGATCTTTTTCCATTCTATTTAAGTGCCCAAATCTGAACAATGGCCTAGTTTATTTTCAAATGGAACTGAATTTATATTAGGTTTAATATTTAGACTAATTAGTCCCAGTTTTAGGTTTTCTTCTGTGTAAATGTAATCTTATGTTGTTATGATACTCAACACGCATTTTGTTTTCTGTCAGTTGCACATGAGAGTCAACACAGTTGCAGTTTAATACGTTCTTGGAAGTCAGGACCAATAAGAGTTCAGTATGCAAATAGATGTAAGAAAGAGTAGTACCCAGTATGCAAATATTGCAGTGGCTTGAATACACTGAAACATTTTTAGCAAGTCAGTTGGAGATTTTTTTCAAATTTTATTAGCTGATCTATAAAAAAAAAAAAAAAAAAATTAAATAGTCTAGAATTAAAGATTGAACCCCACAGCATGTTAAGCACTTTAATTTGAATCA
The DNA here is from genome assembly GCA_032361065.1 of Enteromius trimaculatus. Classification (NCBI taxonomy): domain Eukaryota; kingdom Metazoa; phylum Chordata; class Actinopteri; order Cypriniformes; family Cyprinidae; genus Enteromius; species Enteromius trimaculatus. The sequence continues at coordinate 13,353,300 of JAUMHP010000063.1, forward strand.
ATAACTTAATTAATTTAGTCAGTAATGTAATATTTAGTGTTTTAAAACAAACCCCTAACAGTGGTGTGCAAGCACTGTAATTATCATTCAATGGTGCGGTTAGGCTTGACCGTAGTCTGCGTATGTTTGTCACAGCAGACAGCCCTTCTTTTCTTCTTGGTTGCCAAACACTAATTGCTTACACAAGAGATGAGGTCATCTCCTCGTTTTGCTAGAGTAAAGAGACTGCCCGGGCACATTTGAACATTATGTCTTGATTTTTCAGTTGAAGTGAAGTCCTCAGAATGTAGGAGTCCATTAGCAAATATCTCAGGATGTAATTAATGGATAATTGCTAGTTCCACTGAAGGCCCAGTAAGAGCCCCGGAGGCTTGATTTAGCACTGACTGACACTGGCTTTGTTCTTTCAAAGCACAAATCCACTTAAGCTTCATATGTCCAAGAACAGAGGTCCATGAACTCAATGGTCCATTTTTTTTGAGCTGGCACTAAAGCTTCTTGCACAGCCGTCACTACTCCCACCACAAATCTTTTGTTTGCAACTTATTCTCTGTGACAATAGGGAATTATTATCAGATCTATTTGTCGCAGCTGTAAGAGAGCAGGATTTCACTCATATAATGATAAATTTGATATTTAGGACTTTGTATTAGTGCTATTAATTATTTGAACACTTAAGTATTAAACCAATATTAATCAAATACGTAAGGTGGCTATTTGCTGTAAGAAATGCATAGAAAAATGGGGGGGTTCACTGAGACTAAGTTTTTAACTGCAATACATACCTACATCAACATAATAAGAAATGTGCCAGGGTTCACATAGTGTTTTGGCACCACTCAGTGGACATTTCTCTTTGAAACTGTGGCGAAAGGTGAAGTAAGGCACGTAAAAAAGGTGTTGCACAAGTGCACAGAGGTACATATTTTTATGAGACTGTATAATAAACGTCTATGACTATATAGACTATGAGAGGTTGTGTAGATATAAGCAACAGCTTACTTTTAAAAATGTGTATAATAAAACCTATTCATCTTACTGTTGAATACATGTTGTCTCCTTTATGAGAAATGAGATAATCAATAAGTGATAAGAGAAACAAGAAACATGACGTTTCCACTTAAAAGCAGCCATTGTAGGCATCAGTCAAATTTAAAGAGAAAAACTCGGAAAAGCTCACTGATCTTACAGTGTCGCAATCTCTTGTATTTTGTAAAGAGCTGAAATATCTGAAGAAGAAATTTCAAAAGTAATAGGAAATCTGTTAAATATATAAAAGAGTCTGTCCTGGGCAAGTTTTAGGAGTGTTAAAATGCACCCTTGTTGTGGCGTGATAGGAATTAGATTAGATACATTTGCAGTGTAGAAGAAATGTTAAATAGTATCAGTTATTTACTTTATGTTGGTGTCTAATTGGCCTTGTAAGACTTTATTTAGAGCCTGATATTTCCAGAGCATCTGCTCCGCATGTTTCGATTTCAGGCGTCAGACAGCTAACAGATACCAAAGCAGCAGAAATTCCCAAAGAGCCTTATTTACAGTGTCTTCTTGGAAGGTAGCACTGGTCCTTACCTTTTTAATGAGGAACAAATTTGCATTTTACAAGTTATCAGCACAGCAGTTGTCACACTTCAGGACAAATCTATGATGTATCTATTGTGACAGTAATTTTTCTCAAAACACCAGTCATGATACATGCTCATGTCTATATAATAACCTTGTTGCCTTACCATTTATTTATTTATTTTGTACTAATGTGGAAAAAGTTGATATTTTATATATTATATATCATTACAATTTCATCATTATATATCATTACAATTTAAAAGAACTATTTGCTTGTTGAATTTAATTCATTCATTGAATGTAATTTATTCATGTCTTGTCAAGTCCAATCAATGTCACATGGCCCTTCAAAAATTATTCTAATATGCTGATTTAGTGAACAAAAATTCTTTTATCATTATCAATACGGAAACAGTTGTGCTTCTTAATATTTAGTACTAGTGCATGCATGTATTTTTTTCAGTCCTGAAGGCAAAACTTTCACAGCAGCATATATTCTTGCATATATGGCTAATAGGGATGTAACAGTATTGTAAATACCGTCGTACCGCAATATCAAATTTTTTCGATAATACCGTGGTCGCATGACTCGATAAAACGACAG
>JAUMHP010000063.1:13373712-13385877 GCA_032361065.1 Enteromius trimaculatus
CGAATTGGTTAAACAGCCAAAAGGTTTCTTAACAAATCAGACGTCGTTTATTCATTGGGCCGTGTTCTTGTGCAACAATGTGCTAGTTCATTCTAATGGTTACGTCACAAAAGTATCGGTATGACCAAATTAAAAAAAATACTTAACTAGAATCACACAATTGTTTATATGCTTATTCAGTTTGCTTTCTACGACTCATTTCATATAGGCACATGTATGCTTTCTTTGAGATCAAAGTACACACGGAAAATTCTCTCTATATATGTTTTATTTTGCTTACTTCAGTGCATAAATGCTACAAAGTGCTAGATGTGGCATGTGCATAATCAGCCATTTCAAAAAATAAGCCTTCAAAAACTTAAGCCTATGTACAAGTACGGGTAAAAGTTACCTAGTAATATGACACTTTTTCTATTGCACAGGCATATTTTCTATGAATTAAAAATTACCTATATACTCTCATGCCATAACTGCGAATAAGTTACAGATGGCAGTCAACAAGTACTGATTACAGTCAGGTAGTTCAGTGTTGAAACAGGCTAATGTAGACATTACTGGCACTGAGTGCTACATAAGCACAGTCTTAAAAGTATCAAAATACTACGTACAAATCAAATATTTGTACTTTTTATATATTTGATAGAAATGTTTCATTTTAAATCTCAGGCAATTTTAACAAGCAAGCATGTATACCTTGTCAAAGCACACCAAATCACTTCAGAGGTTTTTCAGAATGGAAACAGGTCTTGGGAAAAAAAACCTTTAGGGTTAAGGCACTGAGGTAATGTAACATGAAAACAAAAACACTGATTCTGTATGATGATTTTCACATCTGAATTTTACAGCCCAAGTGATGTTTACCTTTCACTTGTATAAACTGGATTGGAAAAAAAAAAAACATTCGGTAACTTAATGCCACCTCTTTAAATAACCCGGCTCAGTTCTTAAAGCAAACTGTATTTCTATCCCTGCTTTTAGAAAACACCCCTGCTTACTACAGTAGCTTCATTACATGATAAATAATCAATTAATAAATACACAGAATACACAGGTTTTTAATTGATAAATATGTTAATCAATATATTGAGAAAGCCATCGAAAACCTTCACCATATCCTTGTCTCTTCAACACACTGCACATAAAGACTTCCATTGGCCTCAGGTTGAGTTCTTTCAGTGATACATTCCCCTGTGTGAAACAAAAGACCACATATTGTTCCAAAAATAGCATTCACTGTGTTACATACTGTACAAGTAAAAAATATATATGTAATATATTCCCTCAGTGACCTACCTTTCCTGTTGTGTGTCCATAAAGACCAAACATTCCTCTTAGTGCATCCTCACTAATTGCTTCTGGACGATCGATTTTATTCCCCAAAATAAGGATTGGCACATTTGAGATGGTTTCATCAGTTAAGAGAGCCTAGGATTAAAGAACAAGGTGCCCTCATTATTCTTCAAATACATGGCTGCTTTTTGATTGGTGGGACTGGGAAGAAATTTTATTTAGTGCACTGAAGTCAGTGCAGTGATAGTCCTCTGCACTGTCAAACAAAGTTACAAAGCTTTCACGGGGAGAACAACTTTGTACCTTTTTTCTGAGTGCTTGGATGTGTTGAAAGTTAAACATTCACTGGTAAATAACTGGTCATAGACAAAACCATTGATTATTTTTATAAATAAAAGTAAAAAAGCAGACTTACATCCAGCTCAACTTTGGCTTCTTGTAGACGTTCATGGTCAGCACAGTCAACAAGATATACTATCCCATTTATTGCTGGAAGATAATTCCTCCAAACCCTTCTTGCTGAGGATTGAGAATAGACTAAATCAATTTGTGTTTTGTTTAAGGTTTTTCTAGAATTTGTTTATATATATATATATATATATATTTATTTATTTATATGTGTGTGTGTGTGTTCAAATAAATCTCCTGCTAACTATAGCAGAAATTTTAATTCCAAATATATTAATCATTTATTAATAAATACTACATTTACCTTGAGCATGTCCACCCAGGTCAAATGTTGTGAAAGTCATCCCAGCAATAGTCAGTTCTTCAGATGCTAAAAGATCATGCAAGATACAGTACGTTGATTGCTTTAACATATATAGAATTCAGTTTGTAAGAATTAGCCATTCTGTTTTTGTACTTTACTTTTTAAAATGTATACAGCTCACATTAACACAGTAAAATTAGGCTCTTTAGGCTACTTACTAGGGTGAAGTGTTGGAACATGCTGCCCCAGTCGATCATCTTTAAGCATGTGCAATAATGTTGTTTTTCCAGCATTGTCTAATCCGAGAAAAACTAACTTCCCAGACTTTTTATAGAGTCCTAAAATGAAATGCGATTATGAAAGCATTACATTATGATTTGTGTTCATCAGTATTTCAGTATCTGCATGATACTTTACCTAATAATTGTAACACACTGCTGAATCCTCTGTACAGCCAATCAAATATAAAAGACATTTTTGTAGCCTGTTCCCTGAAATCAAATAGCAGCAGCAGAATGAAAGAATTGTTTCAATGCAGTACAAGATCCAAAACCTTTCAAGGGGCTCTGCTAACTCCAGAATAAGCTCTTTACCTAAATCTATTGTAAGCAGGTGAAAAACAACTGATACTACGTTACTAAATAACCCAAGTTAACGTTTTGTCTCCAAGAGTGCATTTAAGAAAAGAAGCATAAACCCCCCGTAGCTATTAACCAATATCCTGCACATAACATGAGCAAGAAACTATTTCTAGTTGTGAGACCTTGATACTTGACGCCATGGATATAGCGCACAGACATAGCTGTCACTCAAAGGACAGCACCTCGCGTTCAGATTCAAGTCTATTTTATACATTAATAAGGGTGTTATATTTTTTTGTATTGTAAATTAAGATGAATACATGTGCAAGTAAATAGTACCTTTCCCCTTAAATGTAAACATCGCAGTATACAGCCCAAATGTTTGGCGCGCGTTTTCTAGAAACGTGTCCATACAGTGGAGGCGCTTTAAAACACACTCAAAACAACAGCCAGATATGCTGAAGTTGAATGAGCAAAGTAACGTATTGTAAAGGTAAATACACTATGACGTTCTAGATAATACCTTAAAACCTGTCTTTTGGTGTTACATTTTTTTCTGTTAAACCTTGTAGCCAGTGACTAAATTTATAGTCGCGTCATTAGCAATGTTGCGTCATTTGTAGACAGCACAGAACACAATACGTAGTACCAGGGAAATATTCGTGTCAATACCTGGAAGAGTCCGCTTCTGTTGTAGCCCAGTCAGTCCGGTCTGTGTTCTACTGCTAAAAAACACCCCGAATTTGACGTTTAACCGGAACTGCGTAGCTGCATAGGGTGGTCTCAGATCGATTGTAGGTTAATGTGTTGGCATCTGGTTGTTAAATGTTGACCGACTTGCGGCTGTGGGTTGACAGCTAAGACTGTACATTACATTCAAAGGTTTGGAATCGATAGGGTTTATAAAAAATAAAATACAATAAAATAAAAGTTATTAAAACCACTTTTATTCTCAACTGCATTCGTCAAAACCACAGTAATACTGTTTTCTATAGTAATACATTTTAAATTGTATTTTTAATACTATGAAAAACATATTTCAGAAGCCACTACTCCAGTGTTACATGAACACTTAGAATTCATAATAGTAAGCTGTTCCTGTTTCATAATTAGATTGTCAACTGTGATTTTTTTTTTTACATTATATCTTTTTTTTCTTATCACATTTGATCAACTTTAGCACCTTGCCCAATTAGAAGTATAATTTAATACGAAAAAACCTTACTTAATGTTGAATGGTATTGGTAGTGTGGGAAATATTGTTAAACTGGTTATTGAAACTCTATATGTTAAAGCATTAGTTAATCCAAAAAACTCATTTTTTTTGTTCCACACTTTTATGACATTGTTCCATGAATGTAGGCAGAATGGCATGTCCAGTCACCATTCAGTGTATGGGGAAAAAACATGCAATGAAAGTAAATGAGGCTGCCAGCATAATATCTATTGTAGCAAAGAACAAAGAAAGTCATGTGGGTTTGAAAGTAACCAACCAAATATTTTACTTATGTAAAGACAATCTAATACAAAACAAAATGTCTTGATAGTAGTGTCATATGAGAAAAGCTTTATTAAAGCATTTTTTTCCAGAATCCTACAGTACCTGAGTTTGACCAGACTATTTGCTAACTTTAGTATCTGTTAAACAGCATGCCTAACCATTATCAAAATACAGCTTTACTTAACAAGACATTGGTTAGTTCCCCTAAATGTTCATGTGAGATTCAGTCCCCAGATAAGGTGTTAAGTGCCCCTGTTTTTCATAAAATACCATTGTTCTAGACAGATAATGACAAACATATTCGAAACATGATCAGAGTGGTCCATTCACAGCGTTATGTTCTTCAGTTCTTTGGATAGTAGAACCATTTATCAACTGAAAAAGACAGCACAACAAGGTTAATATGTCACATCTTAAAAGAAAAAGTGTAAACTCAAACTCAATGGACAAGTACCAGTTAAAAAATATTTTTAAAAATGAACAGATGTTTAAGAGATCTGATGTTTTGAAGATGAAAAACTAAATCAAACCTGAGTTTGGAACGGGACTAGCCTCTCCACATGGGCAGGACTGAAAAATAAAAAGAGAAATTAGTTTATCATAACAGTGAAGTCTTACTTGACGTCATCTATATTAATTAAAAGGTGAATAAATTAACTGAAAGCAAAAACTAAGTTCTTACTCCATTAACAACTGCTTTGGCTTCATCTGCTGAGCAGCAGAATGGACTGTCTCCCTCTGAGACACACGTGTTCTTGCTGCACAGTAAAAGAGAAAAAAAGCAACATGACTTAAGTCATTTTATATCATGTCGTTGTGTTCCAGAAGTAAATGTCTACAACAGGTTATACCTGTAGTGATTGAAAACGAAAGTGCAAACATTCAAAGCTAAAATAAAATACTATGCAAAATTAGCAAACAAATGCAGACCACTGTCGAAACGATCCCATACCAGTTTAGTTCTCCAGCATTGGTTTGTTGTGAGATCAGTGCCTTCCAGAAGCCATGTGTAGCTTTGATTGTCTCAACGGCAAAGTCCTGGAATAAATGTAGCAGATTTATACGATAAAGAAAAATAACAAATTAAAGCTTGTTTACGAGAACTTTCTGAACTACACACCTTGTCTTTGAACTCTCCGTTGAATGCAAACTGGTTTTCAGGTTTGCCATCAGGCACCTTGTACCTCCTGAACCAGTCAACTGTGGCCTCAAGGTAGCCAGGCTTGAGTCGCTTCACGTCACTAATATCTATATTTCATACCAGAAATATAGCTATCACATATATGTCTCTCTTCTAAGTCAAGTGGAAAGCAAAGAGTAACTTACTGTTAAAGTCTTTTGCCTCAGGGTCATCAACGTTGATTGCAATGACTTTCCAATCAGTTTCACCTTCATCAATCATTGCTAAAACACCCAGCACTTTCACTTTGATAACATCTCCACGACAGCACACCTGTGAAGATCAAGCACTGTGGGGTTTGTTCATCTAATCCAACCGTAGCTGCATATATGATGGCTTGCTTTGGAAATTTGACTTTATTTAATATAATAAGACAAACACTGATATCTATACCTTGTTTCCAATTTCACAGACATCGATTGGGTCATTGTCACCACAACATCCTGTGTCATTGTCTTTGTGCCCAGGGTCTTCCCAAGTCTGTCAGAAAAGATTTAAAGAAAGTCATTGTAGGGAGGAAAGACACAATGGCACGTGCAATGTACCTCTACAGGAAAGGCTTTTCATTTCAATTTAAAATAACGCTAAACTGTCTCCACAAAGATTATTGGACTGCACTGAGATGAAATAAATGTATTTCTTCAATTCTTCAAATGAATGAAAATCACATTATAAAGTTGTGTGCATATAAACTAACATTCAAAAGTTTGGGGTCAATAATTTTTAGGCAAATTAACACGTGACCATCACAATATTTATAATTTTGTAAAAAATGAATATTGGAGAAAATAAATACTGTATTTTTTTAACCAAATAAATGCAGCTTTGGCATGCATAAGTTTTTTTTTTTTTTCAAAAGCATTAAAAGAAATATTACTGAGACCAAATATTTGAACAGTAGTGGTTTAAATAGTTAATTGATTCCAGAAACTGAAGCAGTTTCTACCCTCTGTCTGTTTTATTCTTTGTGTTTAATTTGTGATCAGTGCTGATTTAAAGCTTACTTGAGGGATTGCTCCATAATTCCAAATATAGCCTTTGTGGGGGAAAACATTGGCCACATAGCGCAAATTGCCCTTCTTCACATCTTGCTTAATGGGGTTCAGTGGGTCTTTTGTAGCAATCTGAAAAGTAAACCATAATGTTATACATGCAAACACCAACTAGTTGATGAGTCATTATTTTGTTTAAATGTCAATACACAACCCACCACAAAATGTAGGGTCAAAGTCTTTTTCCTTTAACTGTAATGTAATCATGCATGTTTTAATGACCTTGCAAAACAAATAGCCTGTTAAAAAGTCTGTACTGTTGGCCATACTTTACCTCCATTTTTGCATTTGTCCATCGTGGCACCTCGACAACCATGTGGAAAATGTTCTACAGAGAAAAATTATAATAACAATAAAAAAAAAGAGAAAAGAGAACATTTTACTAATAATTTAACATTGACATTTCTAGAAATAATAACGATGTAAAGTCGTGAGCATGATTAATCAAGGTTTCACATGGGTAAGATATCAGAGCAGTCCAAAGTATTGAACGATTCAAGATGACACTATTAAAAGGGTAAAGATCACTCCTTTTACAGACCAAGTCCCTTCACCCGATAAAGAGCTGATATACAAAGTGCTGGATTGTGAAATGGCCGTTCACTGCCAAAGGGGTCCCATAAGGGAGGCAGATCTACACTGAGACTAGGAGAAGAGAAACTAAGAAAATATTAAATTAACATACTGTACCTGAGCTTCATCTGCATACATAGGTATATCATGGAATGGTGAAATGTACTTTCCATCTGAGTTCTCTGGTTTAAAACAATTAAATAAAACATTTGAATTGCATAACATATTCTGTACAAATTTACATTTCAAAAAGGAAGCTGATCATGATTTTATCTGAGCAGCATTACCTGATCAGTGAAAACCTGTCTGAGCACCTTAATTCCATATTAAAGCACAAATAAAAATAACTGAATGAAAAATGCCACCATGTCCTCTATTGTTCATCTTGAAATATGTGCAAATGTATGCAACGTATCCCCCTCATAAATGCATAAACAAAGCACATCGAATAACCTAAAACATAACAGAATGAGTTACACCACTATTCATGTTCAAAAAAAGCTGAGATATTCTGCACAACTTCTCATTGGGGGTTTCAACGAAGAAAGTGTGGTGTGATGCATTAGTTTTGACCGAATTTTTATGTTTAAGTGAATTATTTGATTATGTGCATACAACTTGGCAGTGATTTTACTTGGCAGAAGAGAGTAGGTGACGTCATGCTGCTGCTAAGGATGAGATGTCTAATGCACAGTTGGCAACTAAAATAAACAAAGCACACCCACCCAATTTGGACAATTTTCAAGTAACTTTATATGTTAGTCATCCGTAATCAATGCAACGCAGACAGTATAACAGAAGAAAATATATATTCTATGAAAAACCTTAAAAGCAGATGAATGGTGCAATGAGGAACCCTTCATTTACACATTTTAACGAGCTGTTGGTAATAATCATGGATATATCTATGGGTAATAATAACATCATTTTTTGGGACTTTCGGCTTTTACAAGAAAACGTTAACCGGTATAACAGGTTTACTTCCTTCAAAGTGAAAATAACTGCACAAATCTACAGTTAATATGAAATTACAATAAACGTCATGGGCTGATTATCATCTTTATTTGTAAAATCGTTAAATTTTTTAATTTGATTAGGTTTTGGATCATAAGTGACGCTAGAAAAAGCGACACGTGGGACTTGCGGCCCAGCCCCTTTAGTCTTAATTTAATGAATTGTCCTGACTGTACAAACTTTTCATCACCAATCCCCGAAGAACAGAATTCATACTTACTGAAATAAATCCTATAACTCAACGTGTTAGGGTTTCCTCTATCTTCAGTGGAGAAACTCATATTGTACGCTCTGTGTATTGATTCCGGTAGGATGTAAAAAGGACAGGGGGAAACCGCGCGTGCGCAGAGACTGAGCTGCGCAAAAGACGTAAGTGTATGTGCGTCTGATTTGTGAACCAGCAGATCTTCTGAATTTATATGATATATTACACCTTGAATGCGGTTACTTTTAAATGTGTTTTAAAACAGCTTTTCATATTTACACCTAAAACACTTAGCCTAAGCTCCTTTTCTCCTCTTGGAAGGTTTGAGCTAGTTTGGCAGCCTGACCAAGTCTAACCTTTATTTTCTTTTTACCTTTTACCTCTTTTTACCTTTATTATCAGTCAGCAGGGTGTTCTCTCAATCTAACCTATTGTCCAAATATTATACAGTATGTCAAGCGGGGGGTATTTGTGTTATTTATTTTCATGCAAGAAAAAAAAGTAAACAAACAAAAAAAAATACTAACGTTATTGTGAAATATTATAATTTCAAATCGTTTTGATCTATTATATCATTTATAAATATCATTTGATATTAATGATGAAAACTATTTGAAATTATAATAATATTTCACAACATTTCTGTTTTTCTTGCTTTTTTTATTAAATAAATGCAGACTTGGTGAGCCTAAAAGATATGTCTTTCTAAAAGAAAATATGAATTATTATTTATATGAAGCGTACAGAATATGTATTATATTCTTACGCAACGTTACCTTTATTTTCTAATAAATAATTCCATTATATGATTCTAAAATAAATACTTTCCAGCATATAGCCTTCTTTCCTTGCTGAATAGTAAAATGAATATAATGACGTTTTGCGGAGTGGGCGTTTGTGGGACGTAGTTCTCCGTTGACGTCATATCCTCCTAGCGCTCTTCGCTTCCTGCCTGGCGGAGGGAGGGGTCGGTGCTGACGGCTGGGAGGACGAGTTGAACGTTAAGAAAGCCTTGGGAGAGCGATAAGAAACGAGGGGACAGGGCCCGAGGTTTTTACCTTCCATCGGGAAAAACTTATCGCTCGACTCTGATTAGCACCCGAAGCAAGTACAATGTCGTCCAGTCGTCAGCTTAGTGAGAGCAGGGCCATCCCGACCAGGACGGTGCTGATCAACGACTCAACGCAGCTACCTCACGACTATTGCACCACTCCTGGAGGCACTTTATTCTCCACCACCCCGGGAGGTAATAATCTATGCTTGTTTTTGCAGCCGTATGCCTGTTGTTTGTGTGGAGACCGTGTAATGTTAGAGGGTGGCCTGTGTTGGCCAGGAAGCCGTAACCACATAAAAGGCTGTCTCAAAACCTAGCGTGCAACTGCTTAAACAGTAATTTTAGGGGTCGTAGACACGTTTAGTTAGCTTGCTTGTAGACAGTCTCGTGATGCTTAAAATGTCGAGACGTTTAAATCGACGATGACCAAAACATGTTGCCTAGGAAGGTTGCTTCCTGTGATTTTGAGACACAGTCATGTAGTTCAAAACAAAAACAGCGCCGCCTGTGCGTCTCTCTGATCTACATGATTGGTCCGCAGTGACTGATTGACAGAATAGAACAGAACAAAGGAATGCATTACATTAAACACATACAGAGAACGGCACATATAGCAGTAAACATCCTACCAAGTGTCTTGATTACTGTCAATCATTACATAATTATATTATCGTTGGTTGCGATCGTTGATACTAAAATAGTCAATTTTGTGTGTTTTTTTTAAAGCATTAAAATGTGCCATAGTAACATTTGTTTCACGCAGGTGATTATCTTAGGCTATGTTTCACTCAGGTGTCATCATGTACTGATTCTCATGTTGCTTTTTCAACCCAATGTGACTTGTTTTCTTTGGAAATGTGTCAGATTGCTTCAGGATTATGGCATTTTATGCAGGCTTGTAGTTATGTAATAAAACCAGCTTATAGCAGTATGTTTATTATGACAATGCAGGAACCCGAATAATCTATGATCGCAAGTTCCTGTTAGACCGGCGTAACTCACCCATCGCCCAGACCCCACCAGCACACCTGCCGGTTATCCCAGGAGTGACAAGCAAGAACGTCCTCAATGAAAACAAGAGGAATGAGGCTAACAACATCAACAACCATGATGCCAAGCCAGGGCAAGGTTAGTCTTCAAAACTGACCAAACTAGAACTGTTTCCACTGGAACCTCCCCGCTTTGTGCTTATTCATCTTATGTACACAAACAGTTATGGGTCTGGTTGACAAGGAGTGTTCAGTCAAACTGTTCTCACTTAGTGTTTTGAAGGATTTTTTTTGTGTGTGTTGCAGGTGAAGATGCTCAGTTTGAGATGGACATCTAAAGAAGAGGAACCAACGTGAAGAACGATTAATTACCTGGTACCTGTGTGCCAGTGGCTTGGCTTGTAGAAACCAATGTTGTGAGCCCTCTCCTTTAGCTCTCTCTAGCTGCTGGGTGCTGCATAATCATGGGGATAAATGACTAAAAGTTTGCCCAGTGGGGCTGCTGGAGCCCTGAAAGTTAACCTGAGAGCACGTTGAGCTCTTTGGTTAGGTTTCAGGGCCGCCATCAGCTGTACTTGCTTAGGTCACAGAGCAAGGGAAAAATTCTGTAATTGTAAGTGCCCGGATATGTTACCAATTTACTGTAATAGACTCATAAACAAATCAGCCATCAGAGATTCACTGCTGATAGATCAGAGTACACTGTTCCAGTTGATACCCTTAATGCAGTCTGCTTGGTTCACATGTAAACTGATTTGCACTCAAGTCAGGAAATGCAGTTATCTGTATGTACATGTACTCCCAAATGTAAGATCTTTTTTTTTCATCATCCAAAACAATTACTGAATCTTTTTTTTTTCTAGTTTTATTAAAAAGGGACATTAGGATTATCATCGTAATTCTGTTTTAAAAAATTAAAGGATTCCGTATTCATTCCAAATCTTTTATATCTTTTTTTTTAATAAAATATAAGGTTTTTGTTTAGCTCAGAAAAAAATGTTTTATGGAATTGTCCAGACCACAGACCTTAATTACTTCATATCGGATTACGATGCCAAACAGGTTTTTTAGTTTTATTTAGAACTACCCCAGAATTTCAGCTTTTCAATCCATAGTCTTCTAATTTCCTTTCGCTATTTTAGCTTATTAATTTTAAGTAATAACATCTGATTGCAATTTTGAAAGACCAAACTGTTTTAGGTCAGAGAGAATGTGTCTGTTCAGATTTGTCCTGTTAACAGTGACTTGTACCCTACCTTTGCATGACGGAAACACTTGAAATGTCAACATCAGCTCTTAATTCGCATTGTCTGGTTAAAGGTAGACAATACCAAGTACCTTTGGAGTGATCAAGGGTTCAATATACTCTATGAAACTATGACAAAAATAGAGCTGGTCTCAGGAAGAACTTGCGTTATGTACCTAAGAAGTACACATCATGACTCTGTTCATGGGAGAAATAGCAAGGTAAATATTTAACATTAATATCAACTGTGACATCTGCTGTCACTTTCCGATTACTACAATCCTCACAAACCTTGATAATCAAATCAAAGGTAGGAAAGCACTGAAGTGTTGTTTTGGTCATTTTACTATTGTCTGTCTCACAGCCACACAATGTGAACAATCCTTTGAAAGATGGATAGTTTTGTAGTGACCAGACATTCATATTTTGATTCAGATCAAACATCTTGAAAACTTGAATTGAATCTTTCCAATGCTCTTCTATGCATGTTCTTTTGGTCTGCTTTTTAGTCTTTAGTTCACAAATCATTTAGATGTTAAGTTTTTTTTGGGATGCCAAATCTTGTGGAAGGGGAGAAGGTTTGATTAATATTGAGATAGAATTAAGCAAAGAGATTATCCAAACAAAGTGACTTAAAGAGGATAAGACTTTACTTGTTAATTGTCTCTTTCTGTGCTCCTGTCATTCTCTAATGCACAGATTTTTTTTATTTCTCTCTCTCTCTCTCTCTCTCTCTCTCTCTCTCTCTCTCTCTCTCTCTCTCTCTCT
>JAUMHP010000063.1:13385977-13414184 GCA_032361065.1 Enteromius trimaculatus
TCTCTCTCTCTCTCTCTCTCTCTCTCTCTCTCTCTCTCTCTCTCTCTCTCTCTCTCTCTCTCTCTCTCTCTCACACAGTGATCTCTTGTGCTTAGCCTCTGTATCCATGCCTTACTTTACTAAGCTGAGCAGCTGTGTCAAATACAGTTCCTTTTCATACCTTAAATACAGGATCAGTTCCTTTTGTTCGATTTCTTTCCAAAGTTGAGAATAAGATCAAGATATTGCTGTGTTTTACTAGAAAACATTATATTTTTGGAAACATGTTTGTTATTATTTACTTTCTTACAGAGATGGAAAGATTTGCAGATACAACAGTGTAATATTTGTAATAGTAATGGACTGGTTAAAAAACAAACACGGTTTAGTTTCGACTTTGATCGGTTGCAGTTAACTTTCTATAAAATATTCAATACTGGTGAAGCCGTGACAGATGCACATTTTCATTTCCAGTTTGATTTCTAGACTTTTGTAAGTCGCTTTCAAGTAACAATGATTTACAGTAAAGGGAAGTTGAAATACTGTCCTTCTGTAATAGATTTGTCAAATCCCAGCTTATTTCAACTCTGAAGTATGGATGTTTAGTTGCTGCTTTTTTTTTTTCCCTAAAAAAGGATCACTGCTTAATTTTTCTTCATACTTTCCCCAGGTTTAAGAAACGTTCAGAAATGCATTTAGCTCTCTGTTTGATGGGATTTAGGTTGAAAGTTTTATCTAATGTGGCAGAAATTGGAAACTATATTTTCTTTCTTCTTTGAGACCCTGTTCAATTTAATTTTAATGAAATGCCAATGCCAGTGGACACTGTTACAGCAAGGTCAATAAAAGTACCTTGATATCAATTTGTCTGTTTTTGTCTTCTCTGCCAAATGCTTGTGCTTTTCAATGCGCTTAAATGTCATGTAAACAATATGATTGAAATGCTAGGGTTTGCCGCTAGATGGAGTACTAGGGTAAGTGTACCAGCTCTTAGTTTTATGAATGCAAAATGAAAAAAAGATTCTGTTCCTCTGCAAGTTAGTTTTGGCTTTGTAAATGCTAAACTGATTGATACCAAAGCGAGAGTTCTCACTGTTTATTTTCTGGTCTTAAGCTAGAAGCACATATTACAGTACATGAATGCATGTGAAGAGTGCTTGGTTGCTTGGAAACTCACGGCAACACAATGTGTCCACTTCACACCAGCAGTTCAAGCAGAGGCTGTTTTCAATGCAATGAAAGACATTCGACACAGTGGCAGTGGTGAAAATTACGAACTTGGCCGCCAGTGAGCAAAATTATCCTCTACAATATGCAACAACTTGAAACGTTGCGATTAACTAACACCATTCCAAGAAAACCAATTGAAAAGATAGTGCCGTTTAAACTTATCACTGTCGGCTTATTGATACTCTACTCTCTACGTAGCAGGCTTTTCAACATTTCAGGCATATCTGCAGTACCGTTGCTGGGAGATGGAGCTGTTACTGACTGGTGAAAAGATGAGAATCCACCCACCGATATCCTCCTCTCCCATAACATTTATTGCCAGTGAAAGAGGCAGCTGAAGGAGGTGGCCATTCTCTCCTCCTCCTCTCCTCCCCTTGTGTTATCCATCTGCACTGCTGTCTGTTGAGACTGGCTCTGCTGGATTGACACCTAATTGCTTGTCTTTGGGCATGTGAGAGACAGTAATTGACAGGGCTCAAGATGAGTGTGACATGGACTTGGTCTTCTACCTCTAATTTTTTCTCTCAAGTCCTGACAGGTGTCTGAGAGAGCGGGTAGCCAGGTGAGGAAACCTTTATGATATTTACTTTCCCTATTATCTTGTCTTGGCTTCAGGGTAGAAATATTTGTTCAATTAATTGTACAGTAATGTGAATTTGACTTAAACTGATTCTCGTCTTATCAGTCTAGTCTAGTTTAGTCAGGGAAATGCTAGTGGGCAAGTGTACTTATAACAGTTAAGCGTCACGTGAGAGTTGATTCCCGAAACATTGTGAAACTAAATAGAGAATGTATTATACAAAGTATAAATAAAGCTAAAGTAACATTGCATTTTGTATACTATATTGTCAGTTTGTTGTTTTTTTTTTACTCGAAAACGAACGACGAAAATAATTCCATACAGATTGGAAGTGCCTAAATGAATCAATGTTTGGAACGATTCGGTTGAGTGAATGATTCAATGTCACTCGCCACCTACTGGCGAATCAATGTGATATGTGTTAAAAGTCACTGAAAAATATCAAGTTATCAAGTTATATTTTCAAGTATTCTATAGTTCATTATTATTAATGGACCATTTAAGAAACAAATAAAGACATAATTTGACTAATACAGTTACCACAGAAGCCTAAACCCATAGACATGAAAATTTACAATAGTTTAATATTTATTTAATTAAACAAAAGGGTTTTATTATTAACATAGGTTATTAGTGGTTCAGAGAAAATCCTGATTTATTTTATTTTAGGGCTTTAAAAACCGTGTTGCAGTATGTGTGTGTTTCACTGCCTCTTATGATCATTGTGTAAGCATTGTCAAATTCTGCATGTGATGTTGATTGAAAGCCTTACACACATAAACAAAACACTGCCGTCGTTTTTAAACTCCTCATTTCTTAGCAAGAACGAGGATGTGCCAATCACTGGTCACTCCCACTCACTGCATATCTGTGCACTGATCTGTGCAGCATTGTACAAATGCATCCCGGGGCCTTTCCCATCCATATTTAGAGATTTTTTTGTTGTTGTTGTTCTGTGACCGTGATACTCGTACACAACTGGAATTTAAATCAAGCCCCTGAAAGGAAAGCATTGGTCTTGGTGCCAGCGACTCAGTATCCCAAACTTTCAATAGACCAGCCAGTTATATAAACATAAGGCAGGAATGTCCTAATGACATTCACAGAGCTATCATATATTTCCCAGTGATATCTATCTGGCACAAACTTGATCTTTTGAAAGAGGAGGGGAAAAAACAGGATTTGTTTAATTAACTGCATTATCGCTGCAGTGCATGCAGGAAATTCGCTTGGCTTCTTGATTCTGACATCAAACACTTTCAGCTTTCGGTAGATGCAAAGGCATCAGAAATCTTTCATCTTGCACTTTCTCTCACTTTTGGCTTTCTGTAATGTCTCCATCATGGCCTTTGCATGGGCTGTCCCTGTGAATGTCTGGAGCCACCCACACTGTCGTCTGGTTGCCAGATGTACTATTTCTTCGTGGCCCCCAGAAGGGTTGGAACAGCTATCCTGTCATTGTGAGAAGAGAACCAGAGAGGCACTCGGCGAGAAAGAGAAGAAAAGAGATTAGCAAAACTTTGGTGGTGGTTGGAGTTAAAACAAAAGGCTTTTATGCTAGGATTCCGCTAGTAACAGGAAACTGAGTTTATGTTGACAGGATTTACACTTAAAGACCTGAACCCTTGCTGAAGCTAAGATGCAAAAACCAAAGGATGTGAACACACGCGGCACAGCTGTGAAACCGTAAGGCAATCATTTAACAATCAAATAAGACCGAGATGCTATGAGCACGTGCAGATTTGATAGTCTGACTTACTTTTGGGTCTGTGGAACACATTCAAATCTTAATAACAATAACGTGTTTATTAGTTAGGGTTGTCGTGCATTACATGTGTTGGGGTTCCAGGAAATTAAATCTTTGTGGTCTTGCATCACAAAGTGCATCTGGCTCTTTAAAAAGCGCAAATGTTAGAAATAACACCATGTAAAATCACTAACGTGTCTGTCTGTTTACTTTATATTAGTCACAGTATAAATCCTCATTCCAGATCTGTGCAGATTATGGGTACGAGTGCCAGTGCAACTTCCCAGGCTTCTCCGTTTGCACCTACACACCAGGCTGATCACCGAGGGAACGGCATGGCTGAACACAGACGCTCACTACAGTCGGTGAACATTCGTAACAGCAAGGCCAAATCCATCATCACAAACAAAGTGGCCCCTGTTGTCATCACGTAAGTGACAAGTGCAACATGATGCTTTTTAAAACTGGCCGCAAGGGCCTTCATATGCACAAAATGTCACACCTGTGTGTTTCTCTTTGAGCTGAAACTTTTGTAGATACCATCAACAGCTTCACTTCGACTTAAAGGGACAGTTCACTGTCTTTGTATACTTATCAAGATGTTCCAAACCAAAATGAGTCTCTACCACTGTTAAGCACAAAAGAAAATATTGTAAAATGTTGGTAATCAAACAGTTGCTAGTAGCCATTGACTTCTATAGTATGAAAAAACTATTATGTAAACCAGCTACTTGGTTATTTTTTATTAACTTTTGTGCTGAACAGAAGAAAGAAACTCATACAGGTTTATAGCAAGTGCAAATGTTGTCATTTTTGGGTGAACTGTCCCTTTAAAGGAAAAGATTGTGGGTATCATTTGTGGGTTTTTAAATATATGGCAATTTGATTGATGCTATGACTGTTGTCTTTATACAGAAACAACTGCAGGGAAGAGTTTCAGATTCATGACAAGATCCAATCTGCCAACTACTCAATGGGAAGAATATCTGACCTGTTGCCAGAGCACTACCTAGTGCTGGTGTGTTTCACTTTTTGTGATTTAAGCTAAATATTTGGAGCCTAATACTTTAAAACGTCTGAAGGTGTAATGGAAAATGCAATAATGAGCAGGAAATGTAGATCAATGGTGGACATTTCTTGTCATTTATGATGAAATAAGTTTTATGAGTTGCTTTTAACTTGTCCAGGGGGAGTTTTTTATGGTACAGGATGTATACAATAGAGCTGATGTCTTAAATACT
This sequence comes from Enteromius trimaculatus, assembly GCA_032361065.1. NCBI lineage: Eukaryota > Metazoa > Chordata > Actinopteri > Cypriniformes > Cyprinidae > Enteromius > Enteromius trimaculatus. The sequence goes on from JAUMHP010000063.1 coordinate 13,390,755, forward strand.
ACAAAAAGCCACGGGGCCCCCAACTTCCGCCAGGTCAAGGGAAACTACCCCCTTTTTGGAATGGGCCAACCTAGCCTGAGTGGTTTCAAACAGGTCCTCCAGAGACTGCAGATTGACGGCTGTGAGGTCAGTGAGTTATCCTTGTCATTGTACATTTAGGATGAAAGACAGTACAGCACTTTCCTTGAATACAGTTTACTTTGGGGTCTTATAACTCTTTGTTTTAGGATATGTTATATATTATGTACAATAAAATGAACTTATACTCTTAAAAATAATTTACAGCAATACCATAGAAGAACTATTTTGTGTTTACCAAAGAACCTTTCAGTGAACAGTGAACCAATTTTCTCATTGTGAAGAACATTTAAAAAAAAAGGAACCTCTTGAAACCATTAATATCAATAAAGAGCCTTTTAAAGAGTGTAGCATGTGAAGTAACCTGCAAAAAGGTGATTTTTGTGGTGATCTCATATGGTCTGCAGAAAGACCTTCAAATGATGATCAGGTTATTGCTGTTTGTCCCTAAAAACATGTGAACAGGAGGTGATTTTCATCTGTTTGAGGGAGGAACCAGTGGTCTTCTTCCGCTCGGATGGGGACTTTATTCCGTACACGCCCAGAGGAAGAGAGAACCTCCATGAAAACCTGCATGACCTAGACAGAGAGCTCAGCGCAGAGCAAATAGAGCTCTCCATCCGGAAAGAGGTCTGTTATAGAGCAAAGTTGTATGAAGAGGATCGCTCGCCATCCTTTTATGGTGAAATGTTGACAGAGGTCATTGTATCCGCTCAGTGTCAGGTTTTTAATTCTCTGATATCTTCTCCAGTTGTGTGACTTTGCCAAGCTGAGTGAAAATATGTTCTATGTCTATAATGACATTGAGCATTTTAAAGATGAACCTCAGCATGTACAGATTCTGTCAGAGGAGGACATTCATGTCACTGAGGAGGTCTACAAAAGACCACTTTTCAGTCAACCACTGCACAGGTAATTCCTCATATTTATGACAGTATGATTTAATTAAAGAGCTTTAACTTAAGAGATTTAATTGATTTAATTCTGTACTGTTCAAAGGTTTGGGATTGCCATTTTTTTGCTCACCATGCTCGCCAAGATTGCATTTATTTGATCAAAAATACAACAAAATGTAATTTTACATTTTACAGGTGCCATTATTAATAATGTTGAATATAGTTATTGCATTATAAATGCTTTTACTGTCATTTTTACTAAATGAATACATCCTTGCTAAATCAGAGTGTTTCATCAAACCCAAACATAGGCATTTGAACAGTATCAAAAACAAATTAGAATGGCATTGGAAAAACCTTGCAAGATCTTTCCTTTTTTGAGCTTTGATTAAAAATAGCATAAATCTGTGTAACATGTGTGAATTACTTTTAGATTCTTACTTTTAGATTCTTACTTTTAGATTCTTTTAATTCTGTGTATTTTTTTTTATGTTAAAATTTGATGAATTTAGATATTACAGATTGCCGCTTCCTATGGAAGGGGCACCACTGGAGGAGACATTTGATGCCTTTGTTAATATACTCAGGGTAAGATCTTCATGAATATTATATATCTTTATTATTTTTTTTCTCTTTTCTCCCTCTGCTTTCTAAGTTTAAAATAACTCCATGTGAGCTCTGGTTTATTTATATCTGATGATTTGTGTCACTGAACCAATAATTTATCCCAAGAACTTTAAACCCAGCGCTAGCCAGCAAACCATATTTATATTTCACAGTCACCAGTAACATTAATCTTTAAAAAGACGTATTAACAGAGACAAAAGTTATAAATGTTAACTAAAGACCATAAAAAATGACTCAAGGTATCCGCTCGCATTCAGAATTTTTTATTTTTATAGTTTGATACAGCCAAAAATAAATGTGTGTTCTTGTTTGAGGATACAGAAATATATAAATCATTGTTATTCCTTTAGTTTGAACGATGTGCTTTTGCAAACTCATCTGCCTTTGTGTCCACCAGGAGACCCCAAACCTCTCTTTGATGCGGGACAGCTCCAGACTTCTGCCTGCACTGCTCTTTAGCTGCCAGGTGGGGGTGGGACGTACCAATCTTGGCTTAATTCTGGGAGCCTTAGTCTTCCGTCACCTGCAGGGGGCATCAAAGAGCCCCAGGTACCTATAGTACACTGTCAGTACAGTTTCAATTGCTGTTTACTTTCTCAAAGAAGAGCATTGCTTGATTAATAACACTTTACTGTGGTCACATTGTGTTTAATGTTCCATTTTCTGCTTACATTCTACTTACTCTTCAACACTGTCACAGGCAAGAAATACAGAAGAGTGAGCGCAAATTGGATTTCCAAGTGATTCAATTGCTAATCAGCCGCCTACCGAAAGGTCAACAAGTCCTTGATGAGGTTAGAGTGTAATGATGTTTGTAAAACTCTTGGTTCGTGAAGTAGCTCAATTAAGTTCAAGGGTGTATTAATTTGCAAAAGTAAAAAAAATAAATAGCAACTGAACCTTTTATCTTTTATGAAGCCTTGACCACATTAAGATTGATTGAATTAATAGTTTTAAGTAACTTATTTTGAGTGTATTTTTATTTACCATAGGTTGATGATGCTGTTGCCATGTGCTCTGAGATGCATAACATAAAAAATGCTGTGTATGAAAACAAGCTAAAGCTTGAAGGCATTGGTGAAGATTACCAGATTCAGGTATGTCTCAACTAAAACATCCTTGTGTCAGAATTGCTGTACTGCAATAAAACGGTTGCTTTTTGCCTTTTTTCCTCACATAAAGGTCACATCTGTGTCATTCATGCTTTTATTTTGCAGGGAAGCAGCACAAAAGGCTATTTCCTGCAAAGAACACTGCAAAGTCTTGAACGCTATATGTACCTATTAGTATTCAATGCATATCTTCATGATCAGGTATTGCGAAAGTAAATGCTACTATATTATTATATTTAAAAGCAGTTATTTCAATCAGTATATGCAATTATCTGCTTTGTCTCTTTGTAGTATCCACAGGCATTTCCTCAGAGCTTCAGTCAGTGGCTGTGTATGAATGCTTGGATCTACAGACTGCTGGCCAACATGGATAGCTCTGAGCTCTCAGCACCAGCCAGTCTTATAACTGATGGGATTCGAGTTCTGGTAAGGGTGCAAAGCTTTTGATTCACACACTAACTCTAGAAGAGCTTCTCTGTTGACTTGAGAGAGTGAGAAGAATTTTATAACAGAACAATGAAATATTTACACCAAAGTATGTTCATATCAACCAGGTTTTATACTTTATCCTTGTAGTCCTTTTCTTGCTTGAGGATATCCGATAAGCCAGTCTTTCTAAAAACAAATAATAACAGTTTAAACTGAATCTTATTTTGGCACTGTTCTTATCAGAGGTGAACTGTGACCTCAGTGGACTCTCTCTAAAATATAGCCATGCAATTTTGAAAGGTGTCCAGTGAGTTTTTAGCAACGGATCTGCTCAGTACAGCCAAGGAGATGAAAGTAGCCAATTTCAGACGTGTTTCCAAAATGGCTCTATATGGGATGGCCCAGCCCAACTCTGAGGTAAATCCTTTCTAAAGCTCAGTTCAGTAGCCTACACTCCTAATTTGTGGCTGTCTGTAAAGCCTAGTTAAAAATAATCAAAGCTTGTTTGTGCCCATTTCAGGCTCTGGCTGTCGTAATGTCCTACCTGACAGACCAGAGACGAGGGCACTCTGCAATTCTCTGGCTGAATCTGCAGGAGGAGCTTGTGCTGGAGGCCAATGGACAAATGTTCACCCCACGAGAGCCAGGCTGTCTGGAACAGCCGATTCCTGTCTGTGTTCCACATCCACAGCAGCTCCAGGTGCAGTTCTGTTCAGGGCTGTAGTAGTATGTATCGAAGAGGGTAGTTGTAGCTTTACATGACTAGAATGGATATTGTAGCTAAAGCATACATACTGTGTGCAATTTAGCACAAAGCAGCACATAAAGCTATCAATAAATAAGTGTAAATACATTGTGACCATCTTATTTTAGGCCATATTTTATTCTTATTTTATTACATGAGTATTTGATCCATGTGAAGTAAAGTTTTTCAGTTTTGTAGGTTTTTATTTTAATATAAATTAAGATGAAAGTGAGATGAAAAGGTTTCAGTTTTTTTACATTAGCAAATAGTTCTTTCACAATATCTCCACAGGAAATGGAGCTGGCACTGAAGCAGGATGTCCTGAGGTGTGAGAAGTGGGTGGAGGTGATTACGGAGCAGGATAAACAGATGAGGATGTTTAAGAGTTGTCACACCATAGAAGAGCTCTTTGTCCATCAGAAGAGCATTCATCCAGGGCTCAGCTACCAGCGCATACCCCTGTCTGACTGCTGCGCACCTAAAGAAGAGGCAAGTGAATACACTATGAGCATGGTATAGATTTGACATTTTAGTTGAAATGTTATTGCTCTCCCTCAGGTTTTTGACCACTTATTGGAAGCTATGAAGAGCAGTCTGGCTGAAGACCCCAACTGTGCTTTCATCTTCAACTGTCATAATGGGAAAGACCGAACGACTGCAGCTATGGTTGTCGCCACTCTCACCCTGTGGCACATTAATGTAGGTCATTTTCAGCTATCAGCTGTTTAAGTGGAGGGAGGAAGTGAGAAATAAAGTCTTCATCCCCAGGAAGTAAAAATGTTTAAACTGATCTGAATTCAGTTTCATAAACCTGACCCTGTTGTCTTCAGGGCTTTCCTGAGTGTGAAGAAGATGAGATTGTAAGTGTTCCAGACGCCAAGTACACCAAAGGAGAATTTGAGGTACTTTTTTCTCCATGTTTCTTTGAACAGCTGCCAGTGTCAGCATTAAAACAAATATTTTGTGCATTTTGAACATAACAATTCTATGATTAATAATCCCCCCCATGCAAAGTAAATTAAGGTATTTAGTAGGAAATAGTTTGTTTTATAGATACATTTGATTTGATGAGTTTTGAACCATGTCTGTGTGTTCAGGTGGTGATGCAGGTGGTAAGGGTGTTACCTGATGGCCATCGTGTGAAGAGAGAAGTGGATGTTGCTCTGGATGTTGTTAGTGAGACAATGACCCCCATGCATTACCATTTACGGGAAATCATCATTTCCACTTACAGACAGGTGAAATGTGGTATAAAGTAACTTTTGAGTTTGACTGTTTTGTATGTGTCTTGCATGCATAAACTGCAGGAGGAAATGTCAACAGTAAAAAGATAGGACAGTTAGTCGGTGCTTTTAGGACCCATGCTGAAAAATAGATTGCCTCCAAAGCCATTGTTTTTGTACCTAACATAGCCTTGAAAAGTCTATATAGGCACAATTTTCTCATTTGTACTGTTCTGCTGAAAAGGACCAAGAGATTAGCAATGCCCATTGCACTGCATCAGCTGAATATGTTTAATTTGAGACTGAAAAACATGCTTTTATTGTAAAGTAAAGACCTTGAAACAGCAGCGGAAATGAGCAGAAAGCTTTCTGAAAGACTGCTTTGAAAAGGCCTGCAAATACTTGTTAGGGTTTAAGACTTATATTTTCCTCTTTTAAAATATGTTCTAAGGTACTGGTGCATCTCATTTGGATTGCAAATATACATTATTGTTGTTAATATATAACAGTTCTTACAGAAGTAATTCAAGTTCTTATCTAAGATATAATGCTTGAATTTGCACTAGTTGGGGAAGGTTCAGCTCTGTATTAATTTGCACCAAACTGTGACTTTAAAATGATTTCAACTGCTTATGCAGATGTTACATTATTCTGGCCTTTTTCATGGATGTCATTGTAAGTGATCTAAAGAAAAAATCTGATTGCTAAGGAGCTTAATATCAAGAACACAAGTTGTAATATTTATGTAAGTCAACCAGGCAATGTACACCACGATGTAAACTTTGATGTAATCACTTGTTTGTGTAGATGTCAGAGGCTAGCACACAAGATAAATGTACCAGAGTGAACAGACATTAAAGACAAAAACAGTATATTTTCAGCTGATTATGTCATGCCAGCAGCTTTTTGTCACAAATAAGAAGGAAACTAGAGGAATAACAATGAGTTCACTGGCACTTGTTCCTCCTCAGATTAAGATGGCTAAATCGGAGGCTGATGCTCAGTGGTTGCGGTTAAGGAGCCTGCAGTACCTCGAGCGTTACATTTATCTTATCCTGTTCAACTGCTACCTCCATCTGGAGAAGAAAGACTCCTGGAGGCGATCCTTCAGCCAGTGGATGTACCAGGTGAAGTCTGACTCACTTGCATACCTTAGGGGAAAAAACATTCATAATATATTTATACTTGCATAATATATTTTTATTTGTTGTAGAGTCTTAAATATTTCTTCTTTATTTTACTTCATAGCTTTTCTTGGTTTTCGGTTTCACAAAATGCTGAAACTTTATTCCCAGGTTTATATATATATATATATATATATATATATACAGTGGGCACGGAAAGTATTCAGACCCCCTTAAATTTTTCACTCTTTGTTATATTGCAGCCATTTGTTAAAAACATTTAAGTTCATTTTTCCTCTCATTAATGTACACACGGCACCCCATATTGACAGAAAAATACAGTTGTTGACATTTTTGCAGATTTATTAATAAAGGAAAACTGAAATATCGCATGGTCCTAAGTATGACATATATATATATATATAACAGATACTGTATGGTTGACCTTGAATTGAATAAGAGGTTATAAACCCATTTGACCAGTAAACATTTTGCATTAGCTCATTTTTACAAAGAACAGCATCCAAATTGTTCTTGAGATAGATTTAACTAGTAAAGCACTTTGTGTGTTTTTATGCAGGCTGAGCTCTGGATTTTTTCTGTTGTAAAGTACATTGAAAATGCACCATATTAGTATTCTGTCAAGGCCACAAAAGCATTTTACTCTCATCCTGCCATCCTTTAAGCACAACTCAGCAGATGCACCTCTTATAAATAAGTGTACAGCTTACACACACACACACACACGCACATGTGTAAATGCATTCATGAGTTGTGCTGGTTTGCAGGTGGCAGCTAGAGCTGGTGTCTATACCATCCTCAACCATCTGGGCTTTTCTGAGTTTGAGAACCCTGACGACTCTCCGATGGCCAGGCTCCGCTTCCGCTGGCTCCCACACACTGTCCAGTCTATTCCCATGCGAGGGCAACTTATTTAGAAAGGCACAGTATGTCGAACTGATTAAATGACTAACATAAATATGTTTTTATTACAATTTCTGTCAGACTCATTAAATCAAGAAGTGATTTAATGCATCCTGCTATCTTATTTACATTTTTGACTCTATCTTTTCCTCTATCTTTGTGTTATGTTCCGTCCTTGTAAAATATAAGAAAACTAACACAGAAGATGCTTCACCTAAAAAACCACACATTAATGCTAATAAAGTTTGAATGCTGATCTTAAAAAGGTACATTTGCACACTGCTATAAAAATGTCACCTCAATTGTGTATAAAAAATTTAATTAATTGAGATTTTACTTGCTGGATGATCATTTGTATTCATGTACATGTTTATTAAATTATACATATTTCTTTAACAGTTTGCTTAATTAAATCGTTTGATAATAAAACGCTCAGCTGGAATGCTTGAATAGCCTGACATTTTAGACTGAACAAACCGATGATTGACATCATTTCTATGCTTTCAGAATTTAATTGTGCATAATAACCTGCTGTTCCTTGTCAAGTTAAATTAATGTTTGGGTTATCCTTAAATATGGATTTTTCCTCATGGAAAAGGTACAGTTGTAAGGAGAAACAACTCATGCAGTCTTAGGCACAGAATGACTTGTTTGTCTCTGATCTGTCTTGGTCTATGGGCAAGGTAAAATGAACCCTGCTTGGCTTTCAAGAACAGCGAAGAGCCCTTTGGAGAAACTGTATCTCATACATACTGTAACCTGCCATCTGTAGTGTCCTCCCAGCATTCTCTTGTTATTCGTAGCTCTGTCACATATCATGATTATAAACAGCCCTGTAGCTTGTGTCAGGAGAGCAGTGCTTCACTGTGGAGACTGACAACTTCTCTCGGTTTCATTCTTGGATTCATTTATCTATTCCAGACTCAGCTTATTCCAATCCTCAGTTTTAGAATAGGAGATATTTTAAGATATTTTAAGATTTTTTTTTTTGCTGATATTCCATAAATTTAAGGGCACAAACAAATTCTCCCTATCTCAGCTAAAACATATATCAGCCTTTTGACTGTGAGGCAGTGATAGCTGATGTGAAATGTTTCCAAATATATCCTGCGTATATGATAAAGTATGTTCAACTTCACTGATCCAAATCTACAAGCAGCTTGACATTCATAAGGCCTCATGCGATTGTATCTGTATATCGTTACACAGACAGGAAAAAGCACATTTTTATGGACAATTCTTGTGGTAGAAGTCATTCAGGTAACTTTGTTTCTGTGATTGATATTTGTTAAAGGAATAGTTCACCCAACATTTTATTTTTATTTCTTGAAATGTACCTTAGGCCATCCAAGGTGAGTTTGTTTCGTAATCAGAAAGTATTTGGAGATATTTAACGTTGCATCACTTGCACACCAGTAAATCAGCAGCAGTGAATGGGTGCCGTCAGAGTGAGAGTTCAAGACTATAAGAAGACTAGACTTTATTTCAAACATGTAGCTTTTTAATTCATGACATATTAATTGATGGAGTTGTCAATTACTTGTGGATCACTATAATGTTTTTATAAGCTGTTTAAACTCTCTTTCTGATGGCACCCATTCACTGAAGCAGATCCCTTGATGGTCGAGTGATGTAAATCAAAATTTTTACATACTGAATGGCCTGAGATTATGTAAATAAAATTTTTTTTGGCTGAACTAGTCCTTGAAAAGGTAGTCTAGAGTACAACTCTCAATATATTCCACTGATCAACTGACCTGTGTGCTTTTGGTTAAGATATAATTTCAGGGCATGATGTAACAGGGAACAGTGACAGTAGAAGCGTTCCGCTCTGAATTCAAATTTTATTTTACTGCAAGAAGAAGGAAGAACTGGGGCTTCCTATATAAACGTTATAATGAGGACGGGGCTGGCAGGAGCGTTTATCGAAAATAATGTTAAAGATCTTTAGGTACTGCCACACCAGTAGGATGATGGAGAGGTAATAACTTAATCTTATGCATATTAATAAGAACGTTTTAAAATAATATAGCATGCATGCAAATATTCCATTCAGTCAAAAAAACATAGGGGAGTCCATTTATTTAATCAGTTGCATCACTGCAGGGTGTATTTTTCACTGAATCCTTAAACATTAGTTAGTTGAGGATGTCTAACCCAATTCTTTCAGAATACTGAAACTATTGAGAGAGCATTTCATCAGATGAATAATTACTTTGTCTTCACTCATTCCAGTCAACTAATTAAACACCTACTTCCTTTTCTGATTTTAGGATGCTGATTATACGCATACAGTAATGATGCTCATCCATGTTAAACAATGAGATGCACTTTCAGATCCAAGAGCACTTTGATCACAAATTTATTCTAATCCCTTGAAGGCTCATCAGAATATTATAGCATATAATTTATTCAAGTACAAATGCTCTGCAACCTCCAATTAAATAAATCTGAGCTTCATATAAAAAAGAAAGTGATTTAATGATCTCCTCTTGTAGTTTACGACATCCATTGAGGTTTACTGACAGAGTCTCATGATCCCATGCTCCCTCAAACAGCAGAGCAGGACCTGATAACTTCTTATTACAGTTTGTTGTTTACAACTGAGAGTGACTTTCAACCGTAAAACAATTTGTGCTCTGATATGATTTTTAATGTCAGACCTCATTCAGAATTATTTAACGTGACACATGAAAAAGATAACATTTAAATATTATGGATATGATTAAGAGTAATATGTCATTTCATTATCACTTTTCATCTTTATGAATATGCCCAAAAGTTTCATTATGCAATTTTCTGATAAATGCGGAAATATAGGCTACATTATTGGTCAAATTCTTGGTGCTGATTAGATTATCAAATATTTAAATTGCCAGCACTTATTTGATAAAATACAGTCAAACATATTGTGAAAGATCTGGTGCTCAGTACACATTTCTTATATGGTAGTCTACATTAGAAGTGGATCAAAAATTAAGGACAATAATCAAAGGTTAGGATGCACTTCAAATATTGACGTATATTGAAGTATATGTATAGATATAAAATGTATGAATATATATATATAGATATATATAGATATGTATGAATCTATTATAACATATAAAATGTTTTTACTTTCACTTTCATGTTTTTGATGTAAATAAAAGTATTATAATAAGAATAATTTATGTAAATGCGTAGTGCTTGCTATGAATGATTTTTCAACAAATTCAGTTGTTTTCTCTCACTATTCATGTTACATTGAGTGGCCAGATTATGACCACCTGATGTTTGTAGGCCAATTAGCTATAATTTAATATGATAAGATAATAATAAGCTATAATAAGATGTTGGTAGAGGGTCAGACCATTATAAATAGGGAAGCAGGTTGTTTACCATGACTGTAGATGTGTTTTTTTCTGACGATGGGTAAACATCCTATCATGTTGATGGTGTACAATGCTCCGTGCCATGGTGCTTGTATTGTGCAGGAGTGGTTTCAAGAACATGAGGGAGACTTTACCTTGCTTAGGTGGCCCCCAAAATCACCAGATCTCAATCCAATTGAGCATTTGTGGGACAAAGTTAAAAGAGCCATCAGGCAGCTGGTTCCACAATCAAATCTCACAGTGCTATAGAGTCAAAACCAAGAAGAATCGCCACAGTATTGCAAAAGGTGGCCCAACGAAGTACTGATGGGTGGTCATAATAATCTGGCCACGCAGTGTATAATATCCATATCAAAAGAAATATGTCATAAACATCTTGCCAAGCGTATGGTGTTGCTGTCATTGTCATCTTTGCACTCTTCATGTAGTGTTTGAATAGAGTACATTAAATGGCTTTTGTACTTGACAGTATCAAATGCACTTTAGAGGATGGCATCTCATTTTTGTAAAGCTCTCAGAGTTGCACTCCGTATCCTGCCTAATAAAGACTCTGCTATAATACAAAGAATCACTAATGATGCCCTAATGATGCACTGAACGAAGCTGCTGTTGGTGGTTGTCAAGGTTCCACTGTGAAAGTCTGACATGATTGACTGGTTCCATGGTAATACTCCCCTCATCACAGACCCCCAGCGATAAAAGCCGCTCAGTATATTTGTCTTAATTCCAGACCTCCACCTGCATATAGGTTCACCAATAGCTGATGAAATGTGATCTTTGCCTTGATTTATAATTGAATTAATACTTATTTGTACCTAAAATGATGTATTTCTTTTAGCTATTTTCTTAAAATTGTACTATTTGTTTTAATTGATTTAATTGTGTTCATACAATAAAAGCACAATTAATTCCGTTCATCAAGGAAACATTTCAATAAAGTCAAATAAAACTGTAAAAACATGTAGTTTTTTAGTCAGTTGTAAATGTAAGATTAGAGTGTTGGGAGAGCTAGGATTCATGTAAAAGAAAAAAAAAATAAGTGAAGTGAAGCAAAAAAGATGCATATCCTATGTAAGCAAAAACATATTTCTGTGGGCTTCGGGATCAAACAGATATTAATTCAAACTGATTATGAAGCACCAGCATCTGTGTGTCCTCTGGAGTTCTCCACACGTATCTTAAGCCAAATGTCTTGATACATTTGCTTAATTTATTATATCACTGCAACGGAAATTATTTGGACAGGTTCCTGATAAAGATCTCTAAATATTGAATGCCGTGCCAAGCACCCACAAGTTAAAGTGATGAATAAGTTTAAAGTTACATTTTTGTAAGCAGTTCTGTCAGCACATGGATTACTTTTAGTACTAATTTTTGCAATATGAGATAAAATAGACTACAAATAAACACTGAATCATTCTTAAGATAATCTTTCACTGATTTACACTGTAAAAAATTACAATGATTTTAACAGTAAAAATCCTGTTAAATGGTTAATGATAATTCCTGTTAAATTTACAGGGAAACACCATAAACTGACATTCCCAGAATTCCTTGCATTGCATTTTCAATTTTGTTTGAATTTGATGTTTCTTCTTTGAAATAACTATGTTTCTTCTTATTTTATTTTATTTTTTTGTATCAGTTGTATTTATTAGGGTTGAATGTACATGTAATGTTGTTCAATTAATGTTTATTGCATATTCCAGTTTAATAATTCTTACCATGATGGTGTTTAGTGTGTGAATATCGCTGAGAACCTTCTATATAACTATGTAAAAGCTACTTGTGATGGGACTTGGTTCACCATGTGACTTGCTCATCACCCCCTGCATTTGGTGTGTATCAGTGCAAAAGGTACAAAATAGATTTCACTACTTTCATATGTTGGTATATAAACATTATATCAGTTATTACGGTTTATTATTAGAAATTATGGTATTTAACTGTAAATTGAACATAAAACCGTAAAACAAAAAATATTGTTACCTTATTTTTTCGCGGTTTTATTCTGGCAACCACAGCTGCCGGTTTTTTACCGTAATTAGTTTTTTTACAGTGTACAAATAAGAACTTGCTGCTTGTTATTCCATGTCTCAAGCATCGGGCTTACAATATACAATTCACAAGGTAAATATCAACATTTTAGCTGTACTAAATCTAATACTTTTTTTTTTTTTTTTTTTTACTGTTTTTTAAGATCATATTTTATAGTAAGTGATCAGTCCATATTCTGATTGCATGGCTGTCTCCAAGTACATGGCTGAGCTGCCTCCTTCCCAGACAGCATGCTTGAGTGTCGTAGGTGTTTTTACAGACTTAGGGAAGGCGACTCGCTGTGGGTTTTGTGACACAGCCGATGATGTTACTTGAAATACTCTCCGCATCAAGGGAGCTGCTGCTGATTCAGTCAAGAGACGCGAAACAGAAGCAGAGCAACACTGAATTATCAGCCTACTCTTTAAAACTTTTCTTTATTTCTTCCCGTTTTTGAAGGCAAGTTTTATACATGGGGGATATGAAGATTACTCCTGAGGTGTTGGAGCAGCTACTTCAGTTTTACAATCTTACTCGTCAGGAGTTTATTGAGACGTATCAGATTCAGCCGTTGGTTTACATCCCCGAGTTACCGGTCAGCGCCAAAACTGCATTTGTTATTGTGTACACGCTGATTTTTCTCCTGGCTCTCGTTGGAAATAGCCTAGTTGTGTGTATCGTTTTAAGAAAGCGCGGGATCCAGACTGCCACAAACATTTTCATCTGCTCTCTAGCTGTCAGCGACCTCCTGATATCTTTCTTCTGCATCCCATTCACTCTGCTGCAGAACATCTCCTCTGAATGGTTCGGGGGTGAGTGTCACTTATAAGGAATTGCTATTGCAAAACAAAGTTTGTAAAGATATGCATGTTTTGTGCACTTGTTCTTCAGGTGGGTTTGTTTTCTGTTGACAACTAGTTTGAAGGTGCATTAATGAATCTACATTCGAGCCAAATGTATCGTAAGGATTTCTTATAAAAAAGGGAAATATTTTCTAGTATTCTTAGTTACTCCATTTGACCTGAATAAAGTCAGACAAAAATGAATTAATTAAGGGACTAAACTCGTCACAGGCCAGCAAAATATCTTCCTGCCTGTTGATTATGTCTCACTGTCCTTGACTTGGCTGAAACATTTTTCAAATATTAATTAGCTTATATTAAAACAAAATTATTCCTACTTTTTCCTGACCCTTTAATAAGGCCACGTCGAAAGTTTAACAATAAACCCCACAAATTCAGATAATAAACACATATTCATAACAGGGTATGCAAATCAGTTTTACATCAACTGTCGTTCTCAATGTATTTTTTTTAATAACGTAGTATATATGAACAAATATTAATGAATGTATGCTCTAGTGGGCTTCCCTTTCATCTTGTCAAAAACTTTGATGGGTTGTAATGAAGGTTTGCCAAAGCAAAATAGGAAGTAAACTCTCTAATCATCCAATTGGATGCTGCACACTGGTGGTGGTTGAAGAGAGATCCCCTCTCATGATTGTGAAGCACATAAAGTGCTAGCTATATAAACCATTTATTTATATTTATAACATTTGATCATTTGTAGGTGGGTTGGTGTGCAAAACAGTTCCCTTTGTTCAGACAACTGCTATTGTGACAGGCATTCTCACAATGACCTGCATCGCTGTGGAGAGGTACCAAGGGATTGTACACCCTCTGAAAATCAAAAGACAGTGCACTCCACAAAGAGCATACAGAATGCTGGGTGAGTAGTTTCTGACAACCAATGTCTATATACAGTACTATAACAAAAATATATGTTATTTTTAAAGTTTTAGATCATGCATAATTTGCATTCCACTTCTATACATAAAAAATCTGTATAATAGAGTTTTTATTCTTTAGTGGTTGTCTGGATTGCAGCCATGATGGTTGGATCTCCAATGCTCTTTGTTCAACAATTAGAGGTACTAATTCATATTTTTTTTGTCTGAAATGCTTTCAGAACATTAAAAACATCCTCATGCAACAAAATATTACTTAGCATGCAGTAATGGTGTATTACCATTACAAAAGTATACTTCAGGATTTAACCGGGGTTTGACTTAGAAGCCCAAGACAGAAAGTATATATATTTTAGATTATTCACATACAAAACACTAGCTTTCCATATCCTAATTAGTTATTTCAAATCTCTCTGTTCTTCTGTATTCAGGTGAAATATGATTTTCTATATGATCTCCATCATGTGTGCTGTCAGGAGCACTGGAGCTCGAGTGCACACAGGAAGCAGTATGCAACTTTTATTCTAGTGTTCCTCTTCCTCCTCCCTCTTGCAGCCATGCTGCTTCTCTACACCAGAATTGGTATTGAGCTCTGGATTCGCAAACAAGTTGGAGACTCCTCAGTCCTCAGTACCATGAATAAAAGGGAGGTCTGCAAAATATCCAGGTCATTTTTATTTAACGTTTCTCGCCACCTGCTTTATTTGACTGACTCTAATCTAAACAACTATTTCTTGTTTTATAGTATTTTTTTTATAATATACACATTATATGATATATAATATACATTATTTATTGAAATAATACGATTTTATAATGTTTTTAAAGACATAACTTATGCTCACCAAGGCTGCGGTGAAAATGTTAATATTGTGCAATATTATAACAATTTAAAATAACTGTTTTATAATCGTTTATTTTATCATGTAATGGCAAAGCTGAAAGTGTCACTTGATCCTTCAGAAATCAGTCAAACTTAATGATTTAGTGCTTAATATTAATATTATCAATGCTGAAAGCCATTTCTGTTGCCTAATCATTTTTATTGTAAACTGTGATATAAGCCTACTACCATTTAAAGGTTTGGAAAAAATATATGTATAATATATGTATAAACGCACAAGAGTCTTTTTTTTCACAAAAAATTAACAAGCTTTGTTATTCCATCTACCTTTTGACTGCTAGTGTATAAGGGAATATCTAAAAACTGCTAATAATTACTAAGTATAATTACTCTTTTCTCTTTATGCAACAGAAAGAAGCGAAGGGCCATCAAGATGATGGTCACCATTGTTGTGCTGTTTACTGTCTGCTGGGCCCCTTTTCATATGGTTCATATGCTGTTTGAATACAGTAAGAAAACCTAAGTGTCCAGTAATATACCTTGCATATATACATTCTTTCAAAATTCAGCTTTATTTTCTTGTTTCCAGGTTACCTGAACAAAACGTATGATGACATTACAGTCAATATGCTCATTGCTGTTGCACAGGCCATAGGATTTTCAAATTCATTCAACAATCCTATAATTTATGCTTTTATGAATGAGAACTTCCAAAAGAACTGCATGTCCACCTTTTCCTTTTGCATTAGGCGGGCCAGGCAACGTGTCGATGTTAAGGACAAAGCGAAAATGGACAAGGTACTTTTTTGTAAATCTGCCAGGCATGAAGAAGATGTCTCAGTCACGCCTAGAATAAATATAGTTGGTCAAGTTCAATTTGCAAAATCAAACATGCAAACATCTCTGTCATTTCTGGAGGAGAGAATCTGCTAAGAGTAATATGATTCATCCAAGATGTATCTGATCTATCTATCTAAAATGCATCAATATATATGTATATAGCCTACTGTTAATTTTTTTTTTCTTTTATCCTCACCAAGGTCATATTTATTTTCTATAAAATACAGCATAAACAGTAGCATTGCAAAATATTATTACAATTTAAAATATTCTATTGTAATTTATCAAATAAATGTAATGTATTCCTGTTAATGCAAAGCTGAATTAGCTTACATTAGTTCAGAGTCAGACATCCTTCAGAAATAATTCCAAAATCTTTAGCTTAAATAGTGTTCAAGTAAGTTTTTTTTTTAAAAAATGTATATATGGATATATATGTATGCATGCATGTATTTATGTATCAATAGTGAACAGTTGTGTTATTGTGGACTGTAATACCTTTTTCAGAATACTTTCATCAAAAAAGTGCATTTTTGAGGAATCTTTTTTATTTTTTTTATCCATAATAATAACCATTACATTTCTGCAAATGGCAAGGATATATAAAGATATTTTTTTTATAAATAAAAGCTACTATCAGATACACTGTGCCGTCCTCATTGTGTCTCTGTGGTTTGTGTCAAATCCATTAATATGATACAAATTTGATATCAAGTGCCTTTGATTTAAATCCTGTAAAAATGTAAAATAAAATTGACAGATTAAAACAGTATTGTCAAAACATAAATAATGTAAAGCTTCAGGTAACTCTAAATAAATAATTTATCCTGAGGTCATTAAAAGGTACGCGACTGACTCCTAACGTTAGCTGTAGAAAGTCGGAATTTTACAACATCAATAAGTTAAATTACTACTGTTTACTTAAACGCTTAGAAACAATAAAATATCGTTTAATTCACATTGACTTAAGTTGGGTTATTAAAACACTTTCGTACAAAGCAGCCGGTCATGACTAATTAACGTTAATTAATCAATCTAAACCTTACAGTTACTGATCCATGGCTTATTTTATTTCGAAAGTTTTTTGTTTTACTTTCAGATATTTTTAAAATCTTACCTCTTAAATAAAAATGTTTTAAACACCTTCCGAAAGCATTTTTAAACAATATTTATATTTAGCATCGTTTTTTAGTCAGGCAGTACCTCAATATACTATACCACCGCTCAGGCATATTCTCGGGCACCTACGGGTCCTTCTTTCTTTTCCTCGTCCCTGAGCGAGCCAACGCCAAGATGGTGAGTCGACTGTGGACAAATAATTATGAAAATCCGATTAAATCTTTTCCATCCGGCGATATTATATTGACGTTATTACCATAAAGCACACTACATATATATCATAACCAATATATAGCTTCATTTTGAAATGAGTACAAACTCTTCTGTAGATTATGATGATGGTCTCTCGTCTCATACCATCGTGCTAACGTACACTTAGCAGTGTGTAGGAGAATTAAAATGTTACATTGCGGGCATCTATGTTTAATCGTAGACCTGAAATAGAAGCTATATAATGGAAAACTTAAGTTGACCCACGTATTGTTTTTATTCAGCCACTGAAGCTAATGTAACGTTAGCTAAAGTGCTAACCTTGGATTCATGTTCAGCAAGTGTTTTATACGGTACAGGTATCGGTCTGCATATATTTAAGATGCTCACGTTTTCTTTTGAATATTGCTAATAAATACTACTGTTCACAGTAGTACGTGGCTGTCAAGTAACCGTTTAGGGTAGGAAATATGACTGTCATGACAAGAAAGTGGAACATCAGTCCAGCTGCAAATATATCAACAGTTTTTTCAAAAGTTCCTAACAAATGTTACTTTGCAGAACGAGACCGTCACAGTCAGGACCAGAAAGTTTATGACAAACCGGCTGCTTCAAAGGAAGCAAATGGTAGGTGTGAGGCAATTTGTTTTAACTGGTTTAATGTAATTTAGTTTGCACTTTACGCCTTTACTCATTCACAGTTTTATTGTTTCAGGTTGTAGATGTCCTCCATCCAGGCAAAGCAACAGTCCCCAAGACAGAAATCAGGGAGAAGCTTGCAAAAATGTACAAAACCACCCCAGATGTGGTGTTCGTTTTCGGCTTCAAAACTCAGTTTGGCGGTGGCAAGACAACAGGGTTTGGCATGATCTATGACTCCTTGGACTACGCCAAGAAAAATGAGCCCAAATACAGGCTGCAAAGGGTATGCTACTCATGATGCTTGTGGGATCGCATGATTAATTTAATTGAATTAAAGGCTGTGACTTCAATAAGCATTGCGTTTTTCAGAGTGAAGTGCGCTATTAATCAGAATTTTAATACATTAAGATGGCAATACTGTATTCCTGCAGTTGTAATGTAAAATGTAGCAATTTAGTTAATTTTTACAATAGTTTGTCACTTTCCTGTAGTCACAGATTATTGAAATGTTGTAGCCTTGCAAATAAGCACAGCTTTTTTTTTTATTAATTTAATAAGTCCATTGCTGTTTAAAGAGATTGAGTTTTAAAGACCTTTTTTTTTTTGCTTTTTCTTCCCTCAGCATGGCCTATATGAGAAGAAAAAGACATCTAGGAAGCAGCGTAAGGAACGCAAGAACAGAATGAAGAAAGTTAGAGGCACAAAGAAAGCCTCTGTTGGTGCTGCTGGCAAGAAGGTAATATTTTGTTTTTGTTTTGAGTTATTTAGGATTCAGAGCACTTATTTCTGTGGGCCATCATAGATGTTTGTTTTGTCATCACTGTCTTGGATTTTAATGTGTAACTTGTCATCTTTCCTTCTTTATCAAATATACATCTGGATTATAGAAGGTAAACACTTTCACAAGTAGACTAACTGCTGTGGAAGGAGAGTCTGGAGTGATCTGTAAAGTTAACTCCAAACATTTAGCTGCTATGTTGGCTAATGCTATTGACCAGTATGTGATTGGAAGTGATACTTACAGACAACCATTTAATCCCACTTGAGTAGTGCAACTAGTGTGCTCCCTAATAGTGAAGTGCTGGACTATGTAGTGGAGTAGAGTAAGCTAAATAGCAATTGCTCTCTGAAAATGATTTAGAAATGTATGTGACCGTCAGAAACTGTTTTCTATGGGGCTTAGTTTACATGCCCACTATGAAAATGTCTATTTCACAGAGCAATTTTAGAACTTGTTAGTGTTAGTTAAAAGTTCTCATCTTTGTCCAATCTTTTGCCCTATTTTGCCTCCCTGGGATGTTTACAGAAGTGAAAGGCTTGAGGTTTCAGGAGAAGGTAGAGTGGAAATCGGCATGGTGTGCTGATGTGATCCACTTTTACCACTTACTTGAAGTGCTTTGCATGTTCAATCCCAATGCCTCACCTCACTTGCAGATATTTTTAGGATGTCTGTGTTTTTAACACTGATAAAAATATCTGTTATAATTTAGGTATTTGAATATTCCAGTCATCATATTTGACTGTCATAAATCTACTAATTTGTAGCATGCCGTGTGTGGTTAGAATTCACTCATTTGAGATAAACTAGCCACTTTACTGCATGTCTGCAAGTTTGACAGAAGCCAGAGTATTCAGAAAGAACCCCTCCCTCAGTTATATTTCCCCTTGAAGTGAGAGTTTGTCCTTGATCTGTTTAAGGATTAAAGATTTTGTATAGGTAATTTGCGTGTAATAGTTTTGTAGTGAGTGTTAAAATGTTGTAGAAAATTCATTGGATCTTTTTGTCTTTCCTTTCACAGTAAGACCTTCAGGGAAGACCATCGGCCTGAAAATGTTCTTGTACATTGTCATCAAATAAATTCTTTAAAAAAAGTGGATCATGATGTCTGAGTGCTCAGTCAGAAAAGCAAAGTTTGTCTTTTGCTAGAATGTTTAGTAGCATGAGAACTACAACGGTGATTGATACAGATACAATATCTAAACCTGTAGGGATTTTTTCACTTTATAGCTGTTTTTCTACTCTGGCCCCGGGAAGCCACTGCTCTGCACGTTCTGTATTTCTCTTTTATTTGAGATCAGACTCAGTTCAGCTGATAGTCTCTACTAATGAGCTGATGATCTGAATCCTTCAGTAAAAGAAAACGTGTGGAAAACATTATTCCCTATTATCTGATTTCTGTGGCATCATCTGATTTCTTCACCTCAAATAAAATGAATATAGAATAGGGTAAGTTTAAACCATTCAGCCCACCAAAATCTAGATTTCGTTGATTTTTATAATCAAAATAAGGTTAAAATACAAGGAATTATTTCTCATTTGAGAATATATTAGTTGATGTATATTTTATATAAATTTAAATATAAGAATATAAAATTAAAATATTTTATGAATAAAGTGTGGCATGGGCTTAATTGGTACTTAAGTACTATTTAAGCCTGCATCGTTTATTCACAAAACTACTAAAATTTATTGTATTTAAAAGGAGTAAAACACAAATTATTCAAAGAGTAAAGTAGTAGTTTTTTTTTACTAGCACTTATCACCTGTACCAATAACATTTAACCTGATGAGCATTAACTCTGATCTTGACCTTCATCCTCCCCCCTCAAAGACTTTATCCACTACAAAATGTTTTGCCAGTATAGACATGTTTTTATTTCTTTAAACTGCCTTCATGGTAAAGGTGACATGCCTCTATGATTTTGGACAGGTGCTAAATCATTTTCATCACTGAAAACAAATGACACCTACAAGCAGACATCTGTTATATGGTGGTGCTAAACTGATTTGTAGGCATCGCTATAAGAAGTACATAAAGGTAAAAGGTTAGTAAGGTAAAGGCATTCAAAGAATGTAGTTATTGAACACTTTTACTTAGAAAATTGATAAAAGAAATCAGATTCCTCATTGAAAAACAGTGAGCTTAAATGGTTCCACAGTTAATATTGAAACTAATAAGGTGGGCTTAAATGGTACCATTGTGAGTAAAAAGACAAATGTTTTCCTTTAAAAAATGTAAGATATGTTTACATTAATTCATTAAACGTAATGGAACTTAAATATACTATTTATATGGAGCACAGTCATTTTCATAATGCCCACGTTAAGAAATGTTAGGTTATGTGTTGGCTATAGTTGCATGTTTTTATGCCACTGAATTTAAGCCCATCTTTAAAAAAGGTAATTAAGATTATATGCTCAACATAATTTATGATGCATTTATTTGTAAATGAAAATAAAATGGATAAAAAACCATTGTAATATTACACATTACTCATTTAACTTGGAGTATAAAATAATGAAAAGTAAACAACTTCAGATTTTTGTTTGTGGTAATGACGAAATGAAACATTTCAAATCTTGTATGTCCTACAATGTGTCATTTATGTACAACAATCAGCGCAGCTTTCAGTGGGCGGACAGTTTGACGTTATTTGAAACGTGGATGAATAAGAAAGTAAAAAACGGCATGTGCTCATAAATTAAATATATAAAACGGCCAAAGAAAAATAAATCCTGATTTTTTTTGTGCGCACAGTCCATTGACAAAAAATGTACTTAAAATTCAAATCCACACAGCCAGTCTAAGTGACGTCAGAATGATACACGTAATAAAGATTCGAGCCTTACTTCAGTTAAATTCGAATTTCTGTTTGGAGCTCAGTGTGTCTTTGTATAACGGCAAGGTAAGTTCAATACCGACGGTCGAGTGAAGTTTCTTCGTGAAACTTTATTCGGCGAGTCTCTGCTTTTCGCGGGTTGCGTACGCTAAACCCAATCCCCGTGAAGGACTAGACGTGTCTGCTGCTTCGTTTGTGCCGCGAAGCAGCATCCGGTTACCGGCACGGACTGGCACCCGGTTTACTCGTGCACACCCTGGGATGAGACGCTAGCGCACACTTAGTGTGTAAGGCTGGTGCCGGCGACCCCTGGGCACACACGTGAAGCCGGCCCCCTCCACAACATACAGAACTAGGAGGTGGGAGGGAGCTTTTCGTTTTCGTAGGGGGCACGTTTTTTATGATCTGAGAAACGGATGAACTAAAATGATGATAACCCATATTTGAACTGAAATAGACTTGATTTCTTTTTAGGCCTCAACAGATCACCAATAAAAGATGTTCAAACCCAGAACAATTTAGATGAATTAACTTCACAAAATTAGCCAATATTATGCCCATACACTTTATAAACCATGCCCGGTTTTACTGGGATGCTAGAGGCCCAAAGAAAAGCAAGAGCACCTTCAGTTATGGCACTCATGAAGCATCACAGGTTTTTTTTTTTTAAATGTATATAGCATTTATAGCCTTTGGTTGGTTTTTTGATGAGCCATTACGTAATTATGTGAACTGGGTTTGGCAAAACTATGAAAAAAAAGCAATTGGGTTGTGTGCTTTATTAAAATGTAATATATTTAAAAAAATCTGTGTATAGCCCTAGTCTTCATGTGTTTATGTTTTTGTGCAATTAATTAGCAGCAAATATGGCACTGACCTGTTCAAGGTCTTCTGATGTGGAGGGGGGGAACAGGCTCTGACAGTCTTGTGCAAATGATGTCTTCAGGGTTCCCATGTAACCAGAGTAACCCAGGGCTCCTGTCTACTGAGAGCTGTGTGTTGGCCTAGTGATTTGTGATTCATAAAAACAGCGAACCGGAGGGGGAAATCTGAGGATTTTATGCCTCTTTGTGTTCCTTCCTCAGGGTATTGCACTTCTCCAAGGAATATTTTATTGACAACACGCACAGGTGCACTGCAAAGCGCATACTAAAGCATGCATGTGCTCAGATACATATTTAGGAATATTGTGCATTATGTAACATTTCTTTACACTAATTAGTCTCATTACATTTAACAACGTTGCTTAAATGATGAACAATAAAATACAAAGATCTACTGCTGTTGCTTTTAAGGATTCTTTGACAATATAACTGTTGATCGGAGGTTAGAATGCTGGCGTTTATGCAGCTTTATGAATATTATGCAACATGTGTGCAAGACCTGTTCGACATTTTCTAAAGAGTATTTTGCTAGCATGTCTGTAAAAAGCTATTAAATATGCACATAATCACAGTGGATAGCAATAGTGCTTTCCCCAAGGATCTCAGAGGTTTGCATTGCATTATAACATTTATTTGCCTGGCAGATGTCCTTACCTTCGGCAATGTGCAGCAATTATATTATGACACAGCTTATGGCTTCTTTCAAAGCCATACGATTTCTGTATGAGGCAGATCATTTGTGTTACAAACCTCTCAGTCAGATTCAACCACATACTATATATCAGAAAAGGTAATTAATAGTTGATCTAAAAATTAGAATTAGAGTTCTAGATATATTAGATAGATCAAACTATTATATGTTTTATTATCATATTTTTTTTTTACAATGTATAAGGGTTAAAACTAAACTTAGTTTCATGCTAAGCACATATTCTAAATATTTCTTGGTCAGAA
>JAUMHP010000063.1:13415970-13426664 GCA_032361065.1 Enteromius trimaculatus
TTGAAGGAGACTAAACGTTGACAAAATGTTCATGTTTTTATGTGAACGATCTCTTTAAATTTTTACGAGCTGCCACTCAGCGGCGCTGTTTGCCTGGTTTTGCGCGTTGTCTCTTCGTAATAATCAGTCACACATACCACACTCAAAAACACATTCCCTGTGGTGAGGCTGATTCAATATTCCACCAGCTGATTTATGCAGAACAATTCTCCACAGGAATGGCTGGAGCCAGAGAGAGGAGGGGGTAAAAACATCTCAAAAAAGACTGTGGTAAAAAATAATTATCTCTGGTGTCACTGTAGCAACAATCTTTGAGGCTGATGTCAATGAAATATTGAACAGCACAATCACTTTGAATGTGATCTGAGGAGGGCTGGCGGTGGGTCAGGCAGAGCCACAGGAGCGCGCTCAGAATGTTCCGGAAACGTGGGCTGAATGCAGAGCGGGGAGAGCACCACTGTCTGCAGTCATTTAATATGTCAAAACACTCCTGCTTCTCCTCGTCTGCGAACCTGGCGTCTGCCAGTTTGCTTTTTCTAAATGAATGTCACGTCTGAAACTATATATAATTAATATCACATTGAATTATTTCTCGTTTTGCTGCTGTATCCCATGTTCCTCTGCGTTTCTTTGTGTGTGGCAATAGCGGCAGAGCGGGGTTACCTTATGCATTGTGCCCTTTACACACTTGCACGCCGAGTTTGTCATGGTCTCGCTGCCGAGTGTGAAAGCCAGTCGTTCTCATGCACCCGTAGAAGTCAGGTTTCCTCGGGCTGCTGTTTAACCGCCCAAAGCAAATGGTCAGCAAAAAGTTGCATTTTAGCGTCGTCATCACATTGACCACGACCTTTTAAAGAGATTTGCATAGAAACAGAAGGTCCTTGATGACAAAAGATGCATGCTGATGGTTGTCTTTGAGGCTGCAGATTTAGTAAAGAGGTACAGCCATGGCTGATCCCGAGAAATATGAATTCATTGAATATGCCGGGATGTGGCCATTACAGTATTACTTTGATGGCAGATCTTTATCCCCTGCATTTAACAAGCTTGTTTTTCTCTCTCTCTCTCAGTGAAACTGAGCTTATGACACACTTTACTTTGACCAACTCTTATAAGTAGGTCGAATGAGTTGAGACGTCCTTGGTGTCTGTCTCTGTGCGCTCTGAAGAACAAAACGTGAAGTCTCCGCTGTGTTTTCAGCCACAGAAATATTTTCTGATTGCTTTGCACCTTTGATAGCTTAATTAGCACATTTTCCTATTCAGTCAAGTGCATATCAACAGGTATCATAACAGACTGGTTGGTTATTTTCTTAATATACTAAGTCATCATAGGGTTGAACAATAGTCAGAAACTATTAGCGAGAGACACTTTGAACTTTTTTTGAGAGTATTCATGAAGATACATTTGAACTAACATAATTTTAGGTAAACCGTGTCATTGAAATTTATATAATTGTTTTTAATGTTTTTGACAATTTGTCTTTATTTGATTAAAAGTAAAAACAGTGATATATTAAATTGCAATAGAATTTAAAATAACCATTTTTAACTTTAATATTTTAAAAAATAATATATTCCTGTGTTGACAAAGCTGAATTTTCAGCATACATTACTCTATTCTTCTGTGTCACATGATCCTTCAGAAATCATTCTAATATGCTAATTGGCTGCTCAAGTAATATTTGTATCACAGCTGAAAATAGTTGTGCTGCTAAATATTTTGTGGAAACTAGTAATGATATTTGTAGCATCCTGAAATAGAAAGTTCAAAAGTATAGCATTTATTTGAAGCAATCTAACTTTGCTGTTCCTTTTTATAAGCATGCATCCTTGAATTGTTGATTTGTTGACAAAGGAAATTACAAATTTGTGTTTAGTTCATATTTACATATTTTTCAAATGGTAAAAACAAAAGCATTTTATGTCAAATGACAACCTGATAATCTCATTAAAAATGCAAACATCTATTCAGCGTTTTTATATTTATAATCCTGTATATAAGTTTATAACTACGCAGGGAAATACAGTATTAGGTTACCAGGTTAGTCTAACCAGACATCTTTTCAATACATGTATAGTGTGTGGGCGCCCTTGCGTTCGATATCTCCTGACCACCCTGCATCTCACTGCAAAGGTTACAGCGTGCTCTCCCCACAAATTGATTAAAGGAGAGTCTCACTCAGTCACAGTATAGTGCAAACAATCCAGCACCTATCGATAGGAAAGTGGCAGCCAGGTAAACTACTGTGTTCAGGCAGTGCTTTGAACACAGCACGCATGGCCTTTTCCATTTTCCGTGCCTACTTCTTAACCCCCTGCAGTGTTTCGTCTCTGTTCCTCAGCTATTTGCCGCCAGTACATTTCTTATGTTTCCTTCACTGCACTGCACTTCAGACTTCCATTGTAGAAACGTACAGAGTAACAGTTCTGGCAGCTGTTGCTTTGAATCTTTCATTCTTTAAATCAGAGATAACAGCGCAGAGCAATAAGAGTCTCAGAATGCTTTTATGAATCATGCTGTGGTGTTTTTGGAAAATGCCAACTTTTTACATATTTTATTTATTTCATTTTTTTTCTCATTAGCTGATATTCAGTCCAACAGCATTGGGCTTTTTTTTTCAATACTCAATCTCTACTGCATTTCCCGATGTCGAGTGGATTTTCAAAAATGTGATCCGAAAGAATAGCAATCCGACCACTCTAATACTTGTGGAGTTTATGGACTTGCAATGAATCAAGTCTTAATGAATGAGTCATTAATTTGTTTAAAATGCACTCTGCCTTTTACTTATTACGATGACACTGAGTTGCTGATGAAAGAGTCGGAGTTGTGGTGTATGCACCAATAGAAGAGGACACGTTGCTTGTATGGCAGTGGTAAGAATGACATAAATGGAGCTTTCAGCTCAGGGACTGGTAACAGATGGTCTTGGAAAATGAGGTTCTTCTCAGCAGCGCTGACGTGCACTCCCAGGCCCCCACCGCCCCCTATTTCTCTCTTTTCCTCTTATTCTCTCTTTACTGTTTTTCCCTCTTCTTTCTCTTTGCAATTTCTCGTGCTTGCTCCCTTTCATCCCCGATGATTTTGCAAAAGGTGCAAAAGCCAGAGAACTCATAGGAGTAGTCCTACATTAGATTGCTTTATCCATGCCAATAGAGGTGAAAAGAGGGTGCACAGAGGGTGAGGAGAACACAGAAAAAAGGGAAGAGGATAAATGGGGAAAATAGAGAGCGGCAAGAGAAGAGATGCTCCTAACTGAGTAGACCGTACACAAAGACCTGCTGTCTGCTTTATTAAAATCTCTCTTGCAAATGTGTGTATGTTAAAAAAAAGTTGTTTTTCCTAGTCATGCTGAATATTCATATGCAACTGTAAGACTTAGGTTGAATGATGTAGCGTAAAAAAGCATTCTTGGTTGGTCTAGATCAGCCCGACATGGCAACATTTGCACAACTAAGAGGATGCAACAGTCGGCTTCCAGACGATTTCATACATTTTTTACATAGGGCAATGGATATCAAAACTTATGAGGCTTTAAAGACAGACCTACTGTGAGCAACTTTTTTGTTAATCGATATGTGCTTTGTTGAAACCTTCAACTATACTAGCTTTAGTTTAGGATGGAGCTCTGTTTTTCTAAGCGGCTGAAGATGGGGGTGTCCTTCAGCTTTAAAAACCATCCCTTTGTGGTTGATATGTGAATTTGTGATCCACATTTGGCATCCTCCGAAAATGCCCTGTGTCATCTATTATGCATTAAGTGGTAAACTGTTTTTCTCTTAAGTAGACTAGGGAAATTGACTCATTTATAATGTTCAGACTTTAATGCTCTCCTGTCTGGTATTCCCATAAAAACCATTGCTAGATGTCAAATTTTAAATCAGAGCACACAATACACATGTGGTAGAGCTTTTCTGTTGCATCCATGTTGTTCAAGTCCCAGTGAATATTTATTTGACATCGAACGTACCAATTAGGATCTCATGCCATGGTCTTCTAACACTATTCTCCTTGCTCCAGCTGAACAGAATTGAATAGAATTGGAAGAACTGAGAGGTAATGGGTACAGTTGCGGGTTTATCATGCATGGATTTGTGAGGTTGTGTTGGCCAGTTCTGTCACCTGGGTCCTGGCAGCCATTCTGGCTCTTCCAGACGCTGTTAGCAGATGGTGGGGCTGTGCCTGCCCTTCTCCAGGGGCTTCTGTGGATAGAAAGAGAAACTGAGACAAATGTTTTGCCACTGTACCTTCGTTACAGACCAGGGACATCCCATAGCCAAGGAGTGTGTCAATGTCAATGTGTCCATATTTGTTGAAGTGCGTCAAACTGTGTGTTGGTATTTGTCCAGAAAGACCAATGAGATGTCATCCTTAATTCAGCGGCACCTCTTCAAGCGGGATACAATGTCAGTTCCAGGTTTTGATGCTCGAACACATGGCTTAGCTTGTAATGGTCTCTCACCGTTGAGGATTGGCAGAGGTGATTACCGCACTACCTCATGTCAAAGCAAACAATGATCTTCCTGATATGAACCTGAAGGTTTGTGAAATTGAAGCGAGAAACAAGATTTATATTCACACATACAACACTGGAAACGAGATGGAGTGGATTTGATGGAAATATCAGCATTGAATTAATCACTGTTCTACTTTGATCTCTTGTAACTTGTAAGTCATTCAGTTAATGCCCTGTTAAAGTCGATGTATGATATACATAATTTATCAGCAACACTTTATGCTGTGAACCAGGCATCTTCATCTTTCATAAAGCAGGGTTTCTTGTCTATGAACATGTTTAAATAAATGCATCTTTCCTTGGTCATTATTTAGAGATGTAAAATATACCTAAATATAAAACTTTGCCATTATTTTTTCATCCTCTTATTGTTTCAAATCCATAGGGTGCTGTTTTTTCAGTTTAACACCAAAATTGTAACAATCATCAAATACAAGCTCTAAAAAAGACCCACCAAAAGAGCTTCATAAAAGCATCACAAGACATATTCATCCGACACTTGTACAATTCCTCATAGAATAGTAAAGTGCCCATTATATGCACATTTTCAAAATTGGTGTGTTAACGCTGTTAATGCCAAAATGCAATTGGTTTTTAAACTTGTCTTAGCAAAATGTGACACATCCGGCCTAGTCTGAAGTTGTAAGAACTGATGTTGAGTTCAACAAAAACACACCACCAAATTTAAACCTGACCAAAAAGCCCAACTCGTAACCGAACCATGATTGTATAGAGGCAAAGTCTCCAACGGAGTTAAATTATATATCATTTTGCCACCTCATTAATTAGTTATAAGACCATGTTTGACTGGTCATTTTTTAATTCTGTACATGAACATATGAACGTAGGCTAGACATGAGTTGTGTGGGAGGGCAAGATTATCTGTAAATAATCACTAAAATGTCTGCCTGTCCATCACACTATAGGCTATTTTTTTTGTAGTGGTCACTATAACTGTTCTGTGGTCAGGACTACATAATGAATCTTCGAAAATGTGTGATAGTGTTTACTTTATTTCAAAATAAAACAATCTGTGAGAAGGGTTGGAACAACATAACGTTCATTTGTGCATGAACTGCACCTTTAAGTGTGTGTTATTACATTTGAACATTTAGACACTTGTTTTATGTGTGTTGCTGCTGTTCTAAGCAGCAGTCTGTTGTACCGGCATCATTACTTCTACATTGTGTCAGTTGCTAGGTACTAATATGTAAAATGCGTTGCCTTTAACCTCCCTCAGGACCTGGCAAATGATTTGCTTCAGAGGCCACGTAGGGTTGCTAGAATTCTAATCATGTGTGCTGAATCCCAAGCTCGACTCAGGCTGTGATTCTTTCCAAACACAAAGAAAAAAAAGCATGAGGCATGAAGAAAACAACCCCAATATCCCCCACAGACCCCGTCACGTCTCTCACTCCAAGTAGATACACATGCTGGTGTTGCTACGCAGCAGCTTTGATGCTTTTGGTCAGCAGATAATTTCCCCTTTCCTCTCTTTCAGTTTTAAAATGAATGCCTGAGTGCATGTCTTTCAATCATGCATTTTATTTCATTCTTTCCTTCAGACCAACATTTTCCCATTTCAAGCCTCTCCTGGTGGTCTGTTGAAAAGAGATGTGTTTTGTGTGTTAGTGTGTGCATCTCACCCGCTAGATTTTGTAGGAAAACAGTGTGAATGAGATCGCAGCATGCAGCAGACCGGCAGCATCTGCACTGTAAAGGACTCTCCTGGCTCCCTCTGATCACACGTCCCTGTTGTTTTCATGCGGAGAGAGGGAGTGACCGAGGAGTCGTGGCTTCAGCAGGGCCAGCAGATGTTCAGAACACTAAAGGAGGCTGGGATGGACTGAGAAACAGGCTCTGGTGGTCCAACCAGAATGACAAATTTGATTCCCTGGATGAGGGCCCACAATTTGTAGAACAGATTGCAGAGCAGTGGCGTGATTGGACGCTGTGTGGACTGATTTTGTAAAGGACTGATCCAATAACAAGTTTTGTGCTCTCCATAACGATTGGAAAGCCTAGTGATGGGCTTATAGGAGGACAATCTCAATCCAGAGCTTTAACTCATGCATCAGACTGTTCTCTTATCTGAGGCTGTTGTTATCACACAGGCTGGCACCTCTGCTCGTCTGTCACTTACCTGTGGCCGATTATCTCCAGGCTAATCAGAGGACTGACTGAAAATGATTCAATCAGCTGTCAAGGATTAAGCCATCTTCATTCAACCCAGTCAGAGCTGTATCACGCTACGTTTTGTGTTCAAACAGTCCCTCGCAATGGTTTTTATTCCACATGATGGCATTGATTGAGAACCACTTCGGCTCCTGAATCATTTGTAGTGCACAGTTTATTTTTATTCATCTTCACAACTGACAAAATACAGTATAAGTTCATATGATGTGCTTTATTTCTAGCCTTTAATCAAGTTATATTATATTGCATTGTTTGAAAAGTGATTCAGTTGGTGATTAAGTCAGGGAGTTATGAACTGAATCAGCAGATTCACTGAAAAGAATCGTTTCGAAAGAATGGTTAGCTCATTGATCCATTATTTGATTTTAACTCACTGATTCATTGATTTTGTTGTTTAACAGCTCACAGGAAGATGCAATTGTATGTGAATGCTAGCAGCTTTTATGATTAAGAGGAGTGTGCATGCACTTTCTCATTTGCGTTTTAATATAGGGTTGAAACAAGAATGGCTAAAAATGCTGTAATTATTGAACTCATATGATTCAAATACTAACAGATTTTCTCTTTTTGAGTGCATTATTCTTCCTTTGAGGCCTTTAAATGCATTTTAGTGAACTCAGATTGTGAAAATTCCTTACCCCAAACAAGAACCTCTTAAACATAAAAAAAGATAGATGAAATAATGTCATTACTGTGTGAACAAATTCATTAAATGTGAAGATAAGAGGGCTTCAGAATTGGCTTTCAGATCCAATTAAATGTTCCGCTTTTTGTGCCATGTTTAATTCATAGATGTGGGGGTTGCTTCTTTGTTGCATGGTAAACTATCATTTGCAAATTTCAAGTCATATGACAGAAGCCCTTTCGGCCATAAATTTCACATGGATGCTGTAAGGTGCACGTGCATGCAGATTCAGTAATGGACCTTTCATTTAGTAATTTCAGCACACTAATATGTGTTAGCAAATACTATTCACCAGGAATGGATGCCATTATTTTTTGCTGGGCAATAAATCACTGACTCAAATGATTTATTTGTCAAGTGTGTGATGCTTTTGCCGCTTATAAACAACTTACCGGAAACTAACGAAAGGGGGCGCCAGTAAAACAAACTAGTTGTACTTTTGAGTTGAACGTCATGAACGCTGTTTATGCTCTTTTGTTTGAGTAATTGAGTAAACTTGAAACATATCTACGATACAGTAATAAGATTCTCATTACGACGTTAGAAAAAGATTAAACATATAGCTACGATTCAGTAATTATTCTCATTATGAGTTTAGAAAATATATATCTGTATAACGTTAACTTAATTGTAACCAATTCAAGATGATAAGCACAAACAACGACTGTTTTGAAGTCGTGAGTATTAATTTGCATGACTTTCAGGTTGGTAGTTTTGTTAATGTATGTTATATGAATGTACATAAAAACACCTGCAAATAGTAGTGATGTGTTACACTGTGCATGGATGTCGTTGCAGGTCTAGGCCCATGCGTTCCCAGGATCCATTTCAACATTAGGCTGTACCACTGAGAGTATAGCCTATGTTCTGACCGTCAGGCAGGTGTCATTACTGCACTTCATTTGCAAGGTAAGTGACTATGTGCTGTGACAGTGGTGGAATTAGTAATGCGCTCCCGCTGTCATTTTTATCAACAGGGCCTGCAGGGAGGACGTGATAAAATGGATATTCCTCCCTCTGCATTAATACCCTCTGCCCCACTTTCAATTCCATTTACTTACCCGAGCACAGAATGAGGAATTTTACTATCGATTGCCAGGAGGAGAGGCACATTCTTGCACTAACGTGTTGATTTTAGTGCTGGAAAACCTCACATCTGCTGGATTAGAGGATGTGTGTAGAAAATAATATCTTTCATCTTATTGCTGTTTTTCCTCGTCATGTTATTAGGGATTGGGTAGCACAGACTAGTAAGATGTTGTTTCATCACTTCAGTTTGTCCATGAATGTAAAATTAAGCAAAGGAATCTTGTTATGCGGGCCGTAAGTGATTCTGTTGTCTCATTTTATTGGATAGACTGGGGTTAGTTGTCGCATTTACACATTTCTTTAGAATAGAGTTCTTTTTAAAAGACAATTTTTGACTAAAGCTAATGAGCAATTCTGTTATTGTCCAGGAGAAGGGTCAAATTCAGGTTTACTATATGGGTTACGTTGTCACAACTAAACCTCAAGCTAAACTGTTCCATGATTTTAATAGATTAATCATTTTATTTAACAAGGATGCATTAAATTGTCAAAATTCAAAAGTGATAATGAAGACATTTATAATGTTACAATTTATTCGAATAAATGCTGTTGTTTTGAACTTTCTGTTCATCAAAGAATCCTGAAAAAAAAACTGTATTATTGCTTTCACAAATGTTTTTAAATATGAATAATAATAATAAGAAAAGTTTCTTGAGCACCAAATCAGCATATTAGAATGGTTTCTGAAGCGTTGTTTTACACTCATGGAATAATGCCTGCTAAAAATTGAACTTTGCATCAAAGGAATAAATTACATTGTTCAATATTAACACAAAAAGTTATTTTAAATTCTAATATTATTTCACAGTATTCCTATTCAAGTAGATACAGCCTTGTTTCAGCATAAAACGTGTCTTTCAAATTCGAAAACATAAAAATATGTCCGTATTATTGAAGGCTAGTGTATGTTTATTTTTATAGCAAATATTTCTGTAACTGTGTAAACTAAACATTTGACATTATTGTATTTTATATTGTTGAAATTTGACTTTTAACGAGTTGCAGAAATTATTGTAAATTAAAACAAACATGCAAAATAACATTAATGTACATTTGCATCATTGACTTTGGAATTGGAGATACAGTCCTTGTGACAACTAGCCCCAGTCTCCCTTGTGTGTTTGGTGATTGTCATCACAGCAGAGTGATGCTACTATAGTTGAGCATTAGAGGCCAGTGATGCTGTTTAGCAGACACAGCTGCAGCTTACAAGCTGGGTGGGGGAAGCAAATCAATAGCCATTGACCTTACGGTTCCTTTTCTGCTGGAGTCACTGACCACAGAACAGCACAAGCTATTTCACACCACCCTTGTGTTTAATACAGCCACGCTTCATTCGTTAACAGGAATTAAAACCTTTGTTTAAATCAAATAATGTGCACTCTAATTTCCACTCGTGAAACATATTTGTAACAAGATTAATCCGTAATAAGTGGAAATCCGTAATGTGCACCGTGCCACACTGAGGTTCACATCAGAGCGCAGTTATAAATGAATTAAATGGTGAAAAGCACTGTTTAAATATGCATGCGATGTGGAGATAGATAGATGGGAGGTCAAACTCCTGACTACTTACTTACCATTCAATTATTCATGACAAAATGTTAAAATACATCGCCGGCCATATTTACCTGCACTTGGATTTGACAGCGTCTGTGGGACTGGAGCATCAGCTGCGGACAGAGCTGTGGATGAAACGCTTTGGGGATTTGAACTGGAGACCCTGGTCTCATAACTCTCTGCCATACGCACGGCAATATTCAACATTTATGAGGTTATGATTTATGAGCTGGCAAGCACACAGGTCACTCTTGTTTCTTCAAAAGCATCAGAGGAGTGTGTCGTTTTCACAATGTGAGTCTGGAGGCCTCACAGAAAGCAAAACACTAGATTATTCTCTGTATCATTTTGGACCCACGTTCATAAGGATAGTTCGTCCAGGAATTGATCTTCACGTTCCTAACTCGTATGACTACCTGTCTTCTGTAAGGAACTTTTCAGGTGAATCTTTGAGGAAAATCCTGGCCACTCTTCAATAATATCTCTGTACTTTCATCCAGATGTTGTGAAATTTCTGATTCATTCTTTTTAGTTTGACCTTTAAGTGAACTGTCAAACAAATCAGAATGATTGAATATTGAGAAATGGTGTAGTTTTAAATAACTGTTACTTTTGAATATATTTTAAAATATTAAAATGTATAAT
>JAUMHP010000063.1:13441857-13452534 GCA_032361065.1 Enteromius trimaculatus
TATATGTAAAGCCTAATTTACTGCCTGCTGCTGTGTAACATCAGAGTAATTACATGCTAAATCCAGAACAATTGTCTATTTAATATAAAGTGTAACATTTTATTTACACATTTACACATTAGTTACACATTTACACACACCATTCTGAGGGTTGTTACATGTGTGTAGTTACAGAAATATTACAGCCGTAGATACTATGTACAGGTGTGTACTCACACTGTGGTTACATACTACATACACATCAAGTTACTGTGGAAGTACACATGTATTAGAGACACTTAATAAAAAAAGTGGGACCAGCTGATTTGCTGCTCAAGAAACATTAATTATTATTATCATTTTTAAAAACAGTTGTGTTGTTTGCCATTTTTATGGATCTTTGTTTGAATTAACAATATTTGCATGTAATAGAAACCTATTTTAATATATATATATATATGTAAATGTAGAAATTTACATTAACCATAAAACAATAGATGCAGAAAAATAAAACAAATTTTCCAATGCTTTCTTTTTGCAGTGATCTGTTTATGTATATATTAAAATTAACATATTAACATTCATCTAACTATAAATGTTCTACTAGAAAAAACCTGAAAGTGTTCAAACACCTTATCGGGTCACTGTATCTTTGTTTTTTCAGCTTTTCTACAGTTGGTAACTTTGTTGTATTATAAAACAGACATCAGATAAGGATAAACCACAAACTGTAGTTCGTGCGATTCTACGTTGCTAATGTATGTCTTTCTCTTGAAAGCCTCCGTCTCTGTTTCAGACCCTTGAACTTATGGTAAAGGAACTGAAAGACTTGCAGAGCCCTGAGGGTGATTTGTTGTTAAGGAAACCAGGCAGGAGTGTGTTACAAGGCATCAGTTCACTCCGAGCCGCCTGTCCTCTGCTGTGCGCTAGAAGAGCAGGTAATGGATCAGACCGGGGCCCAGGAGACCTCTGCCTGAATCAAACCGTTCAATACGTGCCAACACAGGCTCCTCTGCCTCCGAGCAGCAAACAGAGGAAAGCGCCGTAGACAGACACCTGATTTAAAGCTTCAGCTCTACACATATATACACTCATTCTCAGATGCACTAGCATATAACATAGACATATTCCTTTACTCAAGGAAGAAAAACTCAACATTGGAATGGCCTGATTGATTCGCTGTGTTTGTGTATAAGAGGTTGCTGTGCTAACATGGCTTTGTTCCTTAGCCACAGAGCTTTCGTATCCGTCACTGTCCCGTTAAGACCGCTTGCAAATTAGTCTCTGTCTGCTTTTCTTTCCAGGATGCAAAATAAAGGAGTTACGAATGATGAAGTGCAGATGTGAACAGAAGTGTGTTTGCCCTCTTTAGGACTAATTTAAGTCCTTGCTGGATTTGATTACAACTAAGTAGATTGATAACTATTGGAATATCAGCGTGGTTGGCTAATCTATTTACAGACGCAGAGATACACCGAGAGCAGTTGTTTTGGACGTGATGCTAAGAACACAATTTGGCCAGATGATCACACTCAAAAAGTATGAAAGAAAAACAGTATTGTGAAATACAGTAATCTGGGATGCTATGTAATGTGGGACACCTGAACTACACAAACGTTATTTATATATTAAAATAATGGTATTCTAGCTGATTCATCTTGTAATGAAGGTTTATTTGTTTTGTGGAGTGAAAATCAGTAAAATACAAAAGATATGAGGATAAAGGAATGTCCCTGATTGCTATAATTCAATCTAAAAATAGTCATATTAGTCTTAGTCATAATAGTCATGTTATTTCCAAATCGTGGATCCAGTGACTTTAGGAAAACAATTGAAATGTGAATTCTATACCACATTAGGGGGAAAAGTGTTAAAGCATTCTTTACTGAGTTCTTGTAAGATCAGCTTGAGTTATTTAGTTTTCAGTATTGGTCTTAAAATCCAAGCTCAGTCTTACTGTTATCAAATATAGCTAATTTCTTGCAAACAAATGAAACGTATATCATTACTGTGCTTCCTGTGCATAAATATTTATTGTAAACACTTCCACAATTCTGAAAAATCTTCCAATGAGGAAATGCAATTACTGCAGTTCCATTAGATTTATCATATGGTAACTGCTGGTACAAAGTGTCCATATGGCAATGTCCATATTTTCTCAGTTGTTTGTAAAAATGTGTTTGAAAAGAGTACATCTTTGAACAACATCTATTCAGCTTAAAAAAGTCGCAGCAAAACATCCAGATATAAAAGAAATGTTTATAATAGCGCCATTTGAAGAATGCTGCCACGTGTCTTGCTTAAAAAAAGAATCCTAGTAAGAACATGCCATGTGACTTAAACATAGCATAGTCTTTACCCTAAAATCTGCACTTAATAATTTATTACAAACAGATATTTTTATTTATTTGTTTGTTTTTAAATCAGCATTCACTGCAGAGGATCCACTGGTGAGCAAGTGATGCTATGCAACATTGCTATAAATCTGTTTGATAAAGTGACAAACTACTCTGCATCTTCATGACGTATTGTTCCTTTAATTCCTACAATGAATTTTATGGAGAATGTTTGCATAAGTGCGAATATAAAGGTAAGTATTGTGGCAACACTGTGATTGGTGTAATTTATTGAAAGTGTTTTATTGCATATAACAAATTGTCCAAAATACTTCTTTGTTCGATATAAACATTGTGAATAGTTCGCAATATTTTTGCTATGCTGAATGTAATTGCGCAGTCAGGACATCAAAATTACAGCACAGAAATCTCAGCTATAGCCTTTAAATGTCTTTAGAATTAAATAAATAAATAAAAACAATAAAAATAAAATAAAAACAATAATAGTAGTAATAAAATAATAATAACATATTATAGTATGCGGACGCTACACTGAATCACTTACACCAGTTTTGAACTTTTTGTAGCTTAAACGTGCCTGTGAATATGGATATTATTATCTGTTAGGAGACCAGGTCACTTCCAGAAGACCACTTTAAAAGTGGATAGAACGGTTGACATTTATCAAAAGGGCAGGAGCATTTCATACCATTAGGGCCTCTGGCTGTGTCTAGAGAGACTCAGCTAAACCAATCTAGAAACCAAATGTCATAGCAACGTGCTCAGTCTATTCAACCTGTTTTAAAATCAAAGTGGTGAATGTACTTTGCTTTATATTGATACCGGCTTCCAGCATCTGAGTGGTGTGGACCTCCCTGTGTTTCTCAGAGGAGAACGTTCTTCCTTTGCCCTGAGGACGTCCTTGCCTGCTCTGATAGGCCTCAACAGCTGTAATTCAGGTGATACATGTGCTACCCGTGACCTGCCTTGCTTT
The DNA here is from genome assembly GCA_032361065.1 of Enteromius trimaculatus. NCBI lineage: Eukaryota > Metazoa > Chordata > Actinopteri > Cypriniformes > Cyprinidae > Enteromius > Enteromius trimaculatus. The sequence goes on from JAUMHP010000063.1 coordinate 13,445,167, forward strand.
CCTCCGTCTGCGCACCATTATTACTTCGAATCTTTAATTGCTCTAGACATTCATTCACCAAGTAAGGGTATCTTGTTCCCTGTTATACTTGCTGTCTCAGTTCTTGTATGTGGATAGATTTAGCCTTGAATAGGGCCTGATTTCATTGTTGCAAGAGTCAAAGGTCATGCTCAGCAAACATACATCAACAGCTAAACAACTATCTAATCACCTTACATTTTTATAAAATGTCCTATGACTCATGGAGGTGCGTTCAGAACAAAATTTCAATCCTTATATGCTCATGTCGTTTGTTTGCCTTTTTTGAAGAAAAGTAATACTTTTATTCAGGAATGACTTATTTTAATCAGAAGTAAAAATAAAGACATTTCTAATGTTACAAAATTTATTTTTTATTTATTAATCAAAGAATCTTGAAAAAAAACAACAACAATGTATCATGGTTTCCACAAAAATGTTAAGGTGCTCCGCTGTTTTTGATAATAATAATGATAATAATGTTTCTTGAGGATCCAATTATGACATTAGAATGATTTATAAAGTATAGCGTGATACTGAAACTGAAGTAAAAATCCAGCTTTGCCATTACAGGCATAAATTACATTTAAAAATAGGAAATCAAATAAATACAGCCTTGGTGAGAATATGAGATCATTACAAGTTTCTTGTTGAATTTAGACTTTTGCAAGTGATTAAAGTAATTCCTTCATGACCAGCATTTAGTTAAAATGTATATATTATGATATTTTAATGTATATACAGCATAATATATAATATAGATTCAAATTAAGTAAAATCAAATACAATTGGTCATTTAAGGAAATATAAGGTAAAATTCAATAGCTGATTAAATAATTAATATAAGCTTAATTTATGTCAATTTAGAAACATTTACAAATGTGTATAATGTGCACAACAAAATGAGAAATGCATTATATTAGCCTCCAAGTTTACATTTGCCTTCATGTCCTTTAAGAATGACTTAGGTTCAAAGTTCCCAGAAACTAATACATAAAATAAAGGGTGAATGACACTGGAAGAGCTGTCACAATGTGTGAGGTATTAAAAACTTTCTATCTTTCATAATAAACTCAAATGTGAATCTGATCGGCATTCTCAAGGAACCACATCACCTCCTTATCAGATGAACAAGTTTTAATAAGGATGTACAGCTCTTACGGGAGGTTGTCCATTAAACTCAAACTGGAGAAAAAGGACAGGACATAAAACGATGGCGCCGGTTGCTACTAGAAGGACCTCTTGCGAGGGGACGATATACTACCCGCTGCCTTGAGGATATTAAAAATGAAATACAGAGTCATTTGCCGCAGAGGGTCAGCCTATACTGATCTGTTTTTGATTAAAAACAAGGAGCTTAGAGGCTTTCCTGTTGCCCTGATAAGGCATCATGTCATTCGTCTGATTTTAACCGTGGCCATACGGACAGTAGTAGTGAGCTCCGGCAGTACCTTAATAATCTTCCATCTAAATGTGTGAGAACTCTCTGAACCCTATAGCATCAGGCACTGCTTTTAAGCTTACAGGTTTTGGCTTTGATGGATCTCTCTTACAAACCTCAATTTGGAAAATCTGTACTGCTTCCCCCCTCTCCCTCTCGCTTTCCAGCCTTGTACTTTTTCAGGCTGACTCACAGGGTAAGATATGAAGAATCCACTTTGTTTCTTAATACTTCTGTAAGCTTTTGGATGCAATGATATTTAGTCCAAAGACAGAAAAGAACTCTTGACAAAATGCAATGAAGAAAAGCAATAGACTAGGATATATTACTCTCCAAATACACTACTGTGGATATCAAAAATAGCTAAGCGGAAACTGACCTATATTTTAGCACTGTAAATGTTGAATTTTCTGCATGGATGACATCTACAAATGCTTGGGTGGAGGAATCACGCTCCACTTTTATTAGCCTCCGTCTCAGAGTCATGTAGATGAGTCTAGACCAGCGTGGGCCATGGCAAATATAATATGTTCGTGCTAAGGCTACATGGGACAATTGTTCAAGTCCATGAACTAGCCGGCCTATTAAACCTTCTCCAGGTCAATAAACATTTATGATAAGAGCAGTTCCCTTTCAGAAAAACCTTATTTTACAGTCGCGGTATGCCTCTGCTTTTCTCGGCTGCATTGTGCTGAACACTTTAATCCATCCAGTAGGGACTTATTCTGGGCTGTGGGGGCCACTCTGTCCCTCTCTTTCTTTTTGCAGAGGTTCAATGGCAGAAAATCCATAGCCTCTCTAAGAGGAGGAATTCCATTAGATAATAGATATGGAATCCATCTCGATTCTCCACCTTATCTTCTCTCGGGGTGAGAAATCAATACAGAAGCTTCAGCTCAACTGCCAACAATAACAATAAATTGATAGGCTTGTGAGAGAAGGAGAGTGAGGAAGAGCATTAACGGACAAAACGTCACCCTCTTCATTGGCAATGATGCAAATCAAAGTGTTAATTGTGCGACTAGTCTTTGGAATGTGTGAAGGTGGGAATAAACATGTGTATATAGGGTTGGCTTTATATAGAATTGTTATATCCAGCCCTTTTTGTGTGTGAAAGGTGTAGATTTTTTTTACTCATTATGCATCTGCAGGTTACATTGTTATGCCAATAGGTGGCATAAGGGACTGGCTTTAAGATTGAGTCATTGAATCACTCGGCCAATCAACCGATTAGTTCAAATCCTCTGATTAACAAGGTACTGTCTTATGAGGGAGTCGCTGATTTATTAATTCAACCAGTTCACTCAAAAAGGTGCTCCCGCATAAGGAGAGCCATTCGAGCTCACTATAGTGAGAAGACTTGAATGAAGATAAGTGAGTGTTTTTATGAGTGAATCATTGAATTATTCATTCAGTCGATTTGTTCAAATCTATACACGCATCTATTTTCTCCTTAGAGATGCAAGGTGGTAGATCGTTTGGAGAAACTGGAACTATTTTCGTTGATGGAAGAAAGCAAACAAAGTATCTGGCGATGTGGACCTACAGCGGTAAGTTATTCCGTATTTACTACTTCTTTATTAAAAAACAGTGTGAAAATGCAATATCTGCACAGCACTTAACATTTCTAGCATGTGTGCACAAATCTTTGGTTAAAGAGACATGAGTGTGCAGTGGGCGGGCTTTCCAGAGTGCTGTGTGGTTTCCTGTTGGAACTTTAGGACTGCCAGGTGTGCTGTTTGCTTCGGCTGTTGCCTGGTGACACGTTCCAAACAGTGTTGACAGCGGTGTGGAGAGCAACCTCGCTCAAGTATTCTCGCGCGAATGAATATCTAATGATATTGCAATGATTAGTCTCCTGTTATGAAGTATTTAGACATAGCTCAGACTGTGTAAATTTTTTTTTTTTTTTTAGAGTTGCACAGTTGCGGCTCCCATCAGCGTATTGATGGGAACCACATTCAAATTCACAACGCTGACTGAGGAATGAGCGTTGCATACCACATATGCTTCTATTGACTGTTTGACAAAACAATGTTTATTTATTCTTAATGTTGTTGCCTAGAGAAGCAAAGAGAGTTAATAGTTTACATTTTGGATGTTATTTAACACACACATCTGACATATCTTGTGTATATATATTTCTTGGTCATAGAAATGTAGTACAAAAAGCAGTTCCTGCATAACACAAAAGTTTTCTTAGTTAAATGGAATTGTTTTAAACATAAGCAAAAGTGCTTAAATGATAAAAGCTAACATTATGTGACATATTTCCCTTGTAATAGTGGTGGGCACCTTAATGATGCCATTTATCTATTGACGACCATTCAGAATTAGCTGTGCATTTATTGCCAATAGTTCATTATAGACTGGTAGCTGTTTTTCCAGCACCCAATCTATCTATTTTTAAGGGGTACTTTAAAGTCTTAAAGCCTTCTGCTTGCATCTTGCAATGATTGTTAGTGAATGCTGTGCACATTTTTGTGCTTCCGTCAGCCAATCAGCATCATAATGACATATTTGCAATGCAGCTCCAGAGTGGTAAGACACGTGTCATCTGTGGTTTAGGTTATTGGCTCAAGCACTTCTGTGGTCCCATGAGCAAAGATGACAGATTTCCAATCACATAGGTCCACCTCCAGGTCCTGCACCAGCCAAACAGCTACCATTAAGATGAATGGGAATGTTAACAAATAGCTCTCTACAGGCACATGACCTTCCTTTAGAAACACTGAGCATCAACTGAATATCACAACCATAAATCTATAACAGAAGGTAGTGTTTCTCTTCTAACCTCAACCGGCTTACATTAGCTACTGACACTTAGCCAGCAGATGTCAGTCTTTTCTGTAGTATCAATAGCACAATCCAAATGGCATTGCCCTGGAGGCAGATTTAAAGGGTGAAACTGTTGGAGGAACATGTAATGTTTAAGAGAAAATGTTAATTGGGATGGACTTAATGAGAATAGCAAGCTCTCAGCACCATTGACTTAGCATTAGATGCGAGCTCTAACTATTAATGATAACATTATTCAATTTAAACTGCACTTGAGGCCTAATCATTTCATTTACATGTATGAGCAAACAGTTTAATCAATGTGTAGCCACAGCGTAGAGTGGAATCGTGGTGTTTAGCTACAGAAAGAGTCACAGATACTCTATAAAGCAATCAAAAGCAACTGCTGTGCCATTTGCCCAGTTAACTAGTGCTTTAGGAATAACACTTAAGAGTACGTGATGATATAATGCCTCATCCTAGAAATTTCAGGTCAGTCATAACGAATGAATTAGCACCCAGACGTATTCTTCAGGAGAAAATCAAAACGGAACAATGGCACGCCGCTAATATATTTAAACCGTGTCATATCTCTTCCGCCTTACACAACTTATCTATTACAGCTTGCGTGGGATCCGTTAGGCAGTTCCCTTTTTCATGTCGAGCCGTGTACGGAGGGAAGACCACCCTCATTGGGAATTGAGTGCAAGTTAATTTCAACCCACACAATGACACAATCTCGAAAGACTGCAGAACAGTCTTTTGTGCAGCTCCGCTCCCCCAACCTAGTCAGTGGGAGGCATTAGCATCCCTGTCATCAGTGCCTGAGAGCCATCACTCCTTTGAAGGATTAACTTCATTAGCATGTTTTCATGCCACTCGTCTTCTAATTGCCCAATTGAAGCGCCCACTTGTTGTGCTTGTGAAACATGCCTGGACTCACAAGACCCAGTCCAGGACTTCTGTCTGAAGGTTATCGCTTTTGTTTTATTGTGTTATATTAATGGTATTTGAACTCGCCTGCAGTTGTTAGGTATTCAAAAGTTAGTTTGAGTACTATCTATCTCTCCGTCCATTTTCATAAATTTCATTCCATAAAATGCCTTTTATTTATAAAAGCTATAAAACTGATTTTTCTTAACATGCCCTCGCTGAAAAAAACAGTTTAGCTATCAGCGCATCGTTGGAATTACAATGCAATAAATTCCTGAACCTGTCGTTCCAATTCAAATTCCTGTTCGAATTCCTGTAGGGGGTGTGGCCACATCAATTCAAACACACACACATGACTTGAAGGGAAGCCAATTCTTCAAATGCATACTTTGCACAATCCTGCTATTCATTCTGATCGTGGACATGATGCAGCGGTGTCAGTATTTTCTCACTTGGTGTCCTAGGCAAGATATAATATGATGAGAGAAAGAAGAAGCACTTTGTAACAGCTTAGCAGTTCTTTGAAAGCATCCCAGTTCTTCTACACGTTCAATTTATTCAAATATTCATGGCTATTTTATTCAAATGTTTAAGAAGAGAGAATAAAAGAGCGAGCGGGAGAGATCTATGGCATCAAACATTTTCATCCAGCCAAACAGAGAGAGGTGTCACCCTGCCTCGGTGACCACAGAGAGAGAGAGATGGAAATCCAAAATCAAAGTAGCCTGTATACGTAGCCTGCGGCCCTCCTCTCATTTCCCATATGAATCACAAATACAGACACTGCATGCTTAAACTGAAGCTCTTGCCCTCTGAAGTTCTCTACATGATGTCATGTACAGGAAGGTATTTCTCAGTCTCAACCTGTCTGCTCATGCCAGTTCTCCAGTAATACGATACACATCTAAAGGCTCTGAGAAAATGCTGGTCATTCTCAGACAAGGGCTTCATTTATTTCACCGAGAAGGAGGCTCATTTTCCCGCAATGCAGTCTGGACTGCGTTTTACACAGCAATGAAAATCCTTATGCACTCATTTGGTGATCATATGATGTAAGTGGTGCTGTGTTTATGCAACACGCAATTAAACCCTACCTCCCTTTTATATTTTCACTTCTCTGTTGTTTGTTCGTATGCATGTCATCTTCTGAAACTGGCTCCCTACACATTTGAAGCGAGTGTCAAAGGCTGTTAGAGAAGCTTTCGATATTAAAAAGCTGCTCATAGATGTGGTATATCTGAGAGATTAGAGAAAATTTCTGATTTAAGAACCAACAATCAATAGACTTAAAAAGGTTTTGTGGATCAATGTAAAATTGTTTAGCTCACCAGCGCTATCATTTGATTATTGCAATCTTGAAGAACAGAAAACATCTTCTGTTAAAGGTGAACAATAATGTAAGCAAGCATTGTATTTGTATTTGGAGGTCAGAGGAGCTAGACTGGGCAAATCTAGTGCGGGCGGATGAATTTTCCGGAATAAGTTCAGCAGGCATTGAATCAAGAGGGAATTTGGCCGTCTCTTAATTTACTCTGAGAGCCACTGAATAAGTTGATTCTCCAGCAACTTGTCTCATGTCATCTAATGGGGATAATTAACAATCAAACCAAATACTACAGTGAACTTTACTCTCTCTGCTGCTCGTCTGCTTTTCCAAGTTCAAATGCTAAAATTAGCCTCTAGAGAGTGGCATAAATTCATTTTGTGCGTGTGTGGATTTGCAACACAAACTGGCGAAATTAAAAATTAACATTGGGTGCGTTTGTAAACTCTTGGGGTTGAGTATAATGTGTGTATTCCTATCCTGTCCAAACACACTGTACGTTTTTTTTTTTCCGCAGAAGAGGGGAAAATAAACCTTGTCCTGCATTGGCTCTTCATTAAGCTCCAAATAAACCTTAACTTAGTCTTTATGTCCATCCCCTACCTCTCCTCTCAATCCTCTTTCTCCTCCTTTCCCTTCCTTGCTACATGGCCTGAGGGAGCAGTTAGCTCTCTGAATGCTCTCGCTCTATTGTGAGCTCACATTGATTGCCTCTACCCTCTCCAAAGCCAGTCGGGCCAGTCAGCATGGGGTACAGGCTGTCTGCTTTATCCACCGTGGCTCACATTTTTCTGAGAAATAAAAGAGGGGGAGAGAGTCTCGGAGTGAGTTCCTCCTCCCCTCCTGCAAACAGAGAACCAGATGCGGCTGTGTT
>JAUMHP010000063.1:13470579-13492813 GCA_032361065.1 Enteromius trimaculatus
ATATCCTACATTTTCCTTTTTTATTTATTTATTTTTAAATTAATTTTATTATGATGATAGACGTTTCATCAGATGTGGGTTTCGATAACCTAATTGTACCAATTAAAATGGTAGTAGCCCATTGAAATCTGGAGCAGTGGCAGTCCTTAAGGAATAACCTATAACATCCTTGTGTCTAAACCTTATTTCGGTAAGTCCTTGGGCATCGTGTCCAGAATAACACTGCTGGATGTTCTCTGAGTAGAACGTTAATGTGCACTTCACATTTTGTCTGTTCTCAAATGCTTAATGCAAGTACTGTAGAGCGTTTTGTTAATTAAAAGGATATGTCCAATTTAATTTGACTCAAAAATAAGAAAATAAATGAGAGGGTCACAGCAGCCAACCAGATTTGAGTGTAATTTAATTGCGCACTGTGTGGAAGTTGTTATTATTTTTATTATCATCATCGTTCTGGTATCTGTAGTCACTGTGACCTGACACAATTATAATATTCTGGTATATCAAAAGTGGTATGTGGGTATTAGAAATACAGTCAGGATAAACGAGTCCATTAATAGTCAAAGCATGATCCCATTAGGATAACAGTAGTTTTGATTTTCCAAAAGCTGACTTGAAATATTCATATGAAATTATAGCTATATGCGTCCGTAGGGGTTGATTGAAGGAATTCAAGCAATAAACACACCTAATAGACCCTGCTCTCCAGTTGCACGAGGAGGCCAGAGAATGAGACAGATTGTCACTTTTTAAAGTATATTTATTCAGGCTCAGTGACAGTTGCATGACAGGATACGGATGGTGGAGCTGATGAGAAAGATAAACAAAGACAGAAAGTTTTATATGAACAGATTATTTCTGCCTTCAAGTCATGTCAGAATTATCGTATTTATGAGAAGAGCGCACATGTGTCATCAGTGCCAGTGGGGAACCCTGGATTTTCTTTGAACCCTGACTTTTTGAGTCGAGGATATGTCCATTAAATAACCAAAGTGGCTGATTTTGCTTATTGGTTGTAATTGAGCTGGAGTGAAGAACGTTAACTGTAGATATTAGTACTGTACGCTTCTTCATCTCACTACATTAGTGTTAGGCTTCCAGGGTTCGTCTGCAAATTACATGTCTGTTATTTCCAGAATATTTAATGGTGTGGATTAGAAGTTGTAGTAAAATGACTTTAAAACTTCCGATTATGTTGCTAAATCTCATTGTGTGATTTATTCTTTAGTAGATCATTTGTGTTGTGGTCTAGACGGGATGTTTGTTGTTGTTACTCAAACCACGCCCCCTTTCGCATACATTTAGGTATAGATTACAGTCACCCTGTCGTTATTGCAGCATACTGTAAACCCTGACAGGGTGATCAGGACCTCGAAGGCAAATCAGCTTTTTCCACAGCTTCTTAACCAATAAATGTGTTTTTATTCTAGTCTTGCTTTTTATTTGGTGTGCTGGTTGTGACATCATGGAGTATCTAAGCTAGGAATATTAAGTCATGAACACTATCTTTTCTTGTAATTAGCTAAATTTAGCTGTTGTTTATGAACAATATTACAGCTGCCGTTCTGTATCATCATTGTCTCCTATTCCACCTGATAAATGCCCCTGATCACAGTGGTACATGATCCCATGTGTAGAATAAGCCTAAGCGAGTTCTTCCTTTTTTTAGCAGTGTGACATTATCAAGCAGGGAAGGTACAGAACGGGGGATTATGAATACTAAGAAAAACATATGTAACCATGCGCACCATTTACTTTGGCGAAGGATTAATATGATGTGTTCTTTTTTGAACTTCCAGATCACTTCTATGATTGATGAGGATATGTGAGTGAATTTGCCAAACACTGAACAAAGAAATCTACTGCATCCTCCGGTAAGCGCTTTGACTGATGATCCTTCACTGCTCATTTCTGCTAATGATTGCTCACCTAATCACAGATTTGCACACACATGTGCCGCTCGCATGGTGTTATCTTCAAAACAACTTTCCTGAATTAACTCTACTGGCGTAATTGGTGCTAAAAACGGGAGCGCACGCACGCTATCATGTCAGACGCTCATATTTCTTGAGCACAGTCAATGACGAATTTATTTAGTGTTTTTTGAGCAGCAACAGAACGCTCTGTATAACATGAGTCATAATTAGCAGCGGGGACTCTCAAATCACTCGCTGCTTTGTTGTCCCCCCCCCCTTGCAACGTCAGTGTCAGGTTTTTTTACGTGATTATTAAAAGCAGGCACAATTACTGCGATGTGAGATTCTTTGGGGGGGGAATCAGTTTTAGCAGGCGTTCGGAGACATTCGTCTAAACAGCACATGTGGCGTGTAGTGTTTCATCCTGAGCCTTTAATACGTTCAGCGCTTTCTGCCTGGTCTTGTGTACTGATGAGGCATGGAACAGCTCGAAGGTGAAAATGTGTTTTTTTTAGTAGCATCTACATTATGCTAATGAGTTTGCAAGGAGGCGGAGCCATAAAGGCCAGATTGCCAGGAGAAGAGGGAGAAAAGAAGCCTGTAAATTATGGATGCAAACTGCCATTTCTGCCAGGGCAAAGAAAAGAGAGGCGCTAGGAGAAACCACAAGTCATGCATATCAGATTATCCTTCCTTTACCCCTCCCGCTCCCTCACTTTTACTAAATTTTCTTATCATGCTTCTTGAGCAAACTTGCACACACAATCTGGGCTGTGTATCTCTAGTCACATGAGGGCCAGAGGTGCTGACGAGCTGGAATGCTTGGTCTGGTATTTCCTGATTCTCTCACAGACACACACATGTACACAAACACACACACTCACGTAAACACAAGGGGCAGGCTATATGTTTGGGGATGGGTTCGTGTTTGACTTGGTGGCAGAGCGAGTGGCAGAATGATGAAACACAGATGATGGTTTTTTGTAGAGGACTTTACAAAGCAACCATATGTTTTCAGTCGATTTTAGTCACTGCTTTTTTATTAATTGCAGGCGAAATGTATTGCTTTTCAAACATTTTGGATCAGTAAGGTTTTTTTTTTTTTTTTTTGAAAGAAGTCTATCTATATATAATATATAGGTAGATTATTAACATCCTCTCTGATAAAGGCGCTTTAAGTCTTACTTACAAAAACATTGTATGAAAACTTACCATCTGCTCTGGCATGTGACTGGCAATTATTTTGTTGAACTGAAAGATTATGATTCATTTAGTTGTGTAATTGAACACAATCTTCACAAAAGGGGAAAAAATATCAGTCTATATAAAATAATTGAATAATTCCAAGGCTAATTAATTGCTTCATGCATTATAAAAGCCTTTCACAAAGTAAAATCTGCAAGATAAATGAATAAACTCATTAAAATGTTCTTAAAAAGGTCTATTTTCAACCTTCACACAGTTATTCAGTGATTCATTCCCTTCTGTTTTGTTCCCACCTTCACAAAACGGGGGAATTTCCGATAGTGGTGGGTTTCAGTGAGATCAGGTCAGAAGTGGGTGGATCTCTGTGAAAGTATATATGTTTGTGGGGGGAATAATGGAGCCATTCTTCAGCTCTGTGGAAGCCGATGTACAGTGGCGTGTGGTGGACCTGCCAGAGGCACTGGGGTCTCCTTAAAATAGCTCCAACCCTCGGATGTCAGAAGCAAAGCTGAGACTGCGCACCGAACACTGGCCGTTTGACCGAGAGCATCAAAGAAATCTCTGTAAAGTCCTTGAGATTTTTGCCGCAGCCAGGAAAACATCCAGTCGTAATAAGTTAATCATGTTTTGATTTTGATCTAATATTAAAACGTGGCAGTCTTTTGACATTTGTGCAGGAATAAATTTCCGTATCACACCACAAACCCACAGATCTGTGTGCTTGCATGGCCGGAAGATTCAGAGAGCTAATAGGTTGCCCATCAGGATGTTTGTTTAACAGTGATTCAAAGGTCATTTAGTAGGACTGTGCGGATAGGATTATTTTTGCTGTAATCAGAATGATTTCATACTAAGTCACATGTTTGACGTGGGTTCATGATTTGACTGAGCAAACAAAACTAACATTTAAAATATATCTGATTGTTTAACCACACGGCTCCAAAAACCCAATGAGAAGAGTTTATGCTGTTCTTCTGATATTTGTTATTAGTAAACCATTATGCTGCTCGATTCTTAAAGCTGGTGGATTCGATTAGTTTAGGCAGCGTGTAGTATTTCATCGCCGTCTCATTTACTAACCATTCACAGTCTAGTTTTACCATTTTTATTTCTAGTTTTACCAGTTTTGTTTATACCCCAAACACTCTTTAGGATATCTTGTTTTTATTTTATGCAGAAGTCATTCAGATTTGGAACACGATGTTAAATGATTTTAAGTAAAGTTCTTCTTCTACTATTACCTGCCTTACACAAGTGGGCCTATAGCATAAACAAATTATACTATCAGTGTGTGCAGCTTCTATTTTGTCCTTAACCTTCTGGCAAAGTTGATTTTGTGACAGCGGTACGGCCATGTTAAAGGTGTAATAAAGGATACTGTAGCAATTTGAACAACAAATGAATTCCCAGTAGGGCCACCAGTGTTACGGGCACCTTCGTGCTTCACCCTGTGCCCAGGTGAGTGTAATCAATGGCCGAATGGCTCATAAATAACATACTTGATTTGTCAGGCTCAGTGCTTGGCCGTAGCGAACTCCCGCCACGACAGCTCATGCGTACTTTTAACCTTGCTTGTGCAGACAGATGAGCACTGGAATCGACCCTCCAATGGGGATTGAAGAGAGCGGAGACAAATAACATTAGAGGGCAAAAACTGATTGGGGAGGTTGAGTTTTCTGGATACAGACACACAGCTGACTGGTCTCATTGATATCATTCATGATTTGAGATGAATCCTATGTAGAAAACCTGTGTTGTGGGAGCTGCTTTGAAATTGTTACTCCGTTTCAGAAAAGTCACAGTTTTTGTTACGTTTAAAGCTATTTAAGGATGTTTTGTATTTTTGAATACTAACTTAATTACACTTAACCGAATAAAAGTCGAAAATGCTTTAAGGAAGCAGTTTATTTACATATGAACCATCGAATGAATGATTGACTAAAATGTTTGGAGTGAACACATTTCATTTTTGCTTCAGCTCGCTTGTTTTGTCACGCCACACCGCTGGTTATTGGAAAAAGTAGCATGATACTGGAAAAACTATTGTTTTGAACACAACCAAGCTACTGAAAAATTTAGTTAGTTGTGTCGCAGCCTTCAGTTAGTTCTATCCCAACACCGATTCTCACGGTGACCCATAAATGCCACGAATTAAGACTTTGTTAACTGACCCTTGGACAGTAAGACATGTAATGGGTCTGCAGTTTACCTCAGGCTCTTTACGTGATTTACAGCCCCGTTCCAGTCTGAACTGTAAATATTCATGTCCTTGGAGCAGGCCGAGACATGATCTCATTCTCTTCTGCCAGAGCATCTCATGTAGGCACAGGCTCTGCAGATGTAAATCGCTGTTTACTTCATTACATCATTAGCCGTGTTTCCTTAGGCCCTGGAGAAATGAGGTGAAACACGCTGGTTACTGTGTGCCCTCTGTGCCCTATATCGAGCCAGAGAAACCCGCCAAGTGAAGCTTATTTCCTCCCTCTGTTTGCAGAGGAGATTGTTTGGAGATCCTGTTGAATTTCTTGGACAAATAACTTGTGTGCACGTCTAAATTATAGAACATTTGCCAATTTAAAAAAAGCCTTTTCTTGCGTTTATCATATCATTGCACCTTTATTTGCCTCTTCAGTGATTTCCGGGTGATTGGATTTCAACACGGATGGAAAGAAGGCAGATATCATTGAAGGGTTTGTTCAGAAAACGCTCCACACAATAACGCTCCAAGGTAAAGTGCTAGAAGAGAAGCTCTTGTTTATGAAAGGGGTGTGTAGAGCTTAGAGCAGGTGCAGAAGTAGATCATACTTACAGTATCATGTCATTATTGTGGACTCCTTGCTACTGACATGTTTGCTCACAAGGTGTGTTACATGTGATGCTTTTCTCTGTTTGTTTAAGGAATCCGATAAAAATGAAACGGACTGCTATAAAAGAAATGGAGTTTAATGATTAACATGTTTTTCTCTAATACAACTTACAATTAATCTGAGGATCCAAGACATGATGATGATGCAGCAGCATTCTGTGCATCATTTAAATCACAGAAAAGATTTAAATGGTGTCTTTGGTTGTATATATATGATTATATTTATATGACAATAATGATAATTAATAATCAACGGGCCATTTAAAAAAAATAATTAATTGAATAATTTCGTTTTTATTTTTGATTGAACTTTTTATCATTTCTTTATAATAATTGTTTTTATATATTTATTATAATTTCCCAAAATACATATTATGAAAAAGCTAACAGCCAGTGAACAATTTTACAGTACATATAAAAATCCTACAAAATAAAGACTCCCATGATCCCAAAGGTGCTTACATGTGTGTATTTGAAGTACACACTCTGTTCAAAAGCCTCTCATTAGGAGCACAGGATGCTTGTCAGTGTGCCGGGAAAGTGTTGGTGTGAGTAGGACCAGTGCGGCCTCTTGTACTCACTCGATTACGCAGCTAATCAAATCACCTGCTTGTTTATACGCTCTGTACTCTGGCGTCAGAAAAGCAGCTCGGCTTCATTCATACCGCGCATTTTTCCTTTGAGGACTTCCAAACAATATCCATAACAAGCCCAGCGGTCTGCGTTTTCCTCCCAAAGGCAGGCTGCTGGATTTGAATTTCTCTTTCTTGTTGGACTCCAAATCCACATGCACTGTAACATGTTCAAACTGTTTTCCGCGTGCTTTAGGAATCCTGTCATGTTCAGAAGATTTGTTTAGACCCGGTGGCATCATGATCACCCCACAAGTGGAAGGAGCTGACTTACATTTTCCGCTCTGTTATACTTGCGTTATTGGAATGAGTCTTTCCTGAATGCGCTGGCTGAGAGTTTGTGGATATTGCATTACAACAATATTGTCTCTGTATGCGCTTAGTTGTTCGCCGAGAGACAGACTACAAATGGCCGGGTTGCTGCTTGTTTAAATGCTCCCAAGCATTGCTAATTCCTGGATTATCTCCTAGAGAAATGATTTAGTGAAAATGATGGCTTCACAATGGTCCCGCTGCAGCAGATATACGCACCAACCCAATAACCAGTCCTCTGAGAGAGCGTATTGATAGTAGCAATAATATCGCCCTGAAAAAAAAATATTATTCAGATTTAGATTAATGTATTAATACATTTGATTTTATTAATATATCATTTAGATTTATTCCAAAGCTGACTTGTGCTAAAACCACCTGATGCTGAATCTGGAAAAGAATGGCAAACATGGAAACATGTTTTTTTTTTTTTTTTTGTTTCCTGTGAGAAGTGCAAAGATCATCATAAATATTGGCATAACTTCACCCGGCTCATTGTCTGCGGTCGGAGCCCCTCCACCCCCCGCTCCATGTTTACGCAGAGACACTCTGCCTGCCTTAGGATCTGATATGACATCATTTCGCCACAGCTGCGGGCCGCACACGAGGCGTGGAGAGGGAACAATTGACCAGGGGGGACGCAGGAAGAGCCGACTGACCTGATTGCTCAGCTGGCCGAGCAACTGGGAAGGAAGGCCCAAGGCGGAGCCGTGGATGTGGGGAGGGGTGATGTTGCTGGACAGTGCCCCCGTCACCATCCCCTTCTCCTGGATGCAGCGTTCGCGATCGCCCTGCCCTCTGCTGTTCTCCTGCCTGCCTGCTTGTCTGAGCCAAAGCAGATTTGTACATGAAAAATGATCTACAATCTCTGTGGCTGTATCAGCTTCCAGATATAGACGTTCCTGATAGGCCAAATCCCCTTTAAAGAGGCTTTATCCCGCTCGCTGAAAAGCCATGGAGAACAGCACATTCTTTTATCTCGGCACCTCAGTATGTTCTAAATATGTGCAGCGTTTTCAGCTGCGACACCAATCTGTCCCAATCGGCTTGTGTTTGGTGCGCTTAGCGGGAAAGGTTATTGTTTAAATGTTAGCGCAATCTACATTGCATTGATCGGTCTTAATTATTAGACGCACAGCTGCTGCTTGAATATGAATCAGATGGACGTTTCATCTATGTATAGATAGACAGCTGGAAAGGGCACCATGCATATGACCTACCACATGTTCATTTCCATATAGAGAAGGAAGACAGCAGTGTACAATAACTTTAACATGACAAGCACTTCTTTGGAGAATGTAGAGCCTGTTATTTTAGAATTGCTTTAAATGTTATAATGTTTTCGCAATTAATTGTTTGAAGTTTCAGTTTTGGGTGAACAATCCTTTTAAGTCCCCCAGGGATATGTGTTGCCATAGTTGCGGATTGCTGAACTAAGTAAGTTGCGTCCCAACTAATGTAAACCTACGTTTTATTTGAGGAAAGGGAACAAAAGCCTGAAAATAGATGACAAACCAGAGCGCATAAATCCGGCGAGGGGCAATCGGGTGCATTTGTGTGTGTATGTTTGCGTTTGGGTTAGAGATTGCGATAACCCTTTCCTACTTAATAGCTATGTTTTCAGTGCAAGGAGCCGATTCCCGTGAGGCGGGTGATCCTTTTTAATGACAGGGATTCATCTGTTAGCGTCCCTCAGGCCCCACGCAGCACTGTGCGCCTCGGCTCCCAGCAGCCCACAAAAAATGGGCGGCAGCCTCAGGAGAGCACACCTCCTCAGCCCCTCAAGATGCCGTGTGGGAGTTTAATTACTCCTGCGGCCACAAACCGCAGCTTACACGCACTCATTACTACAAATGCCTTCATTCTCTGCTGTTTTTAATCATTTTTAGGCGAAAATATCACACCGGAGATGCCCGGGCCAAAGTGAGAAATAGAACGAGAGCAGAAAGCAAGAGATTGCTCTCGTGAGGGGGGTTGGTTGGGTTGGTTGTGTTTGAATAGGAGGTCGAAGTGAGGCTGCTAGCCTTCAGGGAGGAGAGAGGGGGCTTAGAGACTTTGGATTACTACTCGACAAAAAGGACTAAACATCTATTCAGTCAGGTCCTTCTGGTCTTTAGGGCCTATCCCTGCTGCTTTAATGAACTTATTTAGACTGTTTAGTTCATCCACCACTACTTAGAAGAATTAGGCTACAATTTGTCTCTTCATATTTGCTGAAGGCTTTAAAGTGTCACCACTTGAAGTACATAGTCGACGATTTAAAGAATAGTTTGTGTAAAACCTGATGATCCATGTTTTCCAGAATGATTTGAGATGTTCTAAAGAGCGTCTTGTGCTTCAGGTGAACTGCAGATTTGCAAATCCATCGCTTAATAGTTATGTTTCAATTTGCTAATTTAATTTGAAAATTGCAGATTTAGCAAATAAAGCTGCATTTTCATTTTAGTTTGATGTTTTATGCAGCTAAAGATGTTTTATGAGAATGCTAGCATTTTGGACAGTTATAATCGTTTTTAAAGGCAAGTCATATTTTTTTATTTATTTATTTATTTATTTTTTAAATGCTTATCTGGAAATGTATGTGATTAAATGTGTTTCCATCAGTTCAGTTTACATACAATTAATCTTATTTATTAAACTATTATTATTATAATTATTATTATATATTATTAGAATTTTATAAATGTCATTTGGGACTCTTTTTTACATCTAATGTACATTTTATTATGATATTTTTTTAATTGTAGTTTTTTTGTTGTTATAATTTATATTATAATTTATATTTTATTTTAATGTGGGTAAAAAAAAAAATTTCCCCTTGTTTGGTAGTATGTGCAAATTTGCATTATATAGAAGGGGCAGAATCTTGGTTGTGCATTTGCTTATTTGATTAGTAACCTAGAAGTAGTCCAGAAACAGATATTTTGTATTGACTTTCCATTATGAGTTTAAATAAAAAAGCATTCTGCCTGTATTGTTTGCACTGTAGATGTGCCAGGGCCGTGCACTAATGTTTGTTAGTTAAATGTACTCCCTCTGAGGTAATGAGTGGCAACCCAATATGTGCTGCATTCTCCTTTTAATTACCGTTAGTCCACTAGCTGTTTTCTAATGAGGTCATGTCAATATTGAGCCTTATACTTCCCTCTGCCGTTAGGAGCTTCCAGAGAGCAAACACTGGATGGGCTGTGGCAGACTGGTCAATGATCTGATTTTGTGTATTTATTCATTTCTTCACTGGCAATCTGTTAAAAGCTTTCTGAAAGGGTTTATGTCATCTGTTCTACATAAGTAAGCACCCTTCTGATGGTTACACTTGCAATTGGATCTGTCTGAAAGAGGCTCTTCCTTCCCTGTCCTCTCTCTCCCGCTTTCTCAGCCTGCTTGTCTCTCTGAGAGACTGTGAGACATATTACTGGCTGTAACGCGGCTCTCAGGGGCCTGCTCTGGGTGGCTGCCGTCTGCATCAAGGGGAATTTCTGCAGACATTGTGCAGGCTCTCAGATCATTACCAACCTCCTTCACTGAGCCTTTGTTCCCCCCCTCCGCCTGCTCCGGCGCTGAGCTGACACGCGGCGTTCTGTCGTCGTGAAGACCAACCACCAAACAGCGCTTCTCCTGACGTAACGCCATGCAGAGGACAAGCTGACTGTCACTCCTCCGCTTGTCTGTCCCTCCTCCCCTCACTGTGTCATCTTAAATCTGTTCATCTGTTAACAAAGCATCAGACAGCTTATTATGAAGGTGTGAAAAGCAGAGAAAATCACTCCACATTCCTGCATTGAGACACTGTGTCAAAAAGCCAGTTTCAGTAAAAGGATCTAAATAATGTTGCTAATCTCCTGTGTGTTTTTTGTAATGTGTTTTGGTACTTTACTTTGTATTGTGGTGTTTCCACCTTTATTTATATGGGAACTTATATAAAATATGCATGCATTACACTGTAAAAAAAAATACATTTGATTAATCTGTATTTTTGTTTTCCAGTCAAAATAAGAGGAAAAAAAATATTTGTAAGAAAAAGTAGGCTAAAGACTTATTTATAGAAATGTATGGATATGTATGATACAATTAAATTAAATGAATTTTATTTATATTTAATTTTAGTCAAAAACTACATAACTACATATAAATTCTCCCACTCTATATTTAAAAAAAAATATTACATGTATTATTGTTTTGTAATTATACTTTCTTTTTAAAAATGGCAAAATTAGCTTATTTATATAAACTGTATAGTAAATATATTACACTATTTTATATAAGCTAAATATTTATTAGATAAGATGTTTAGATTGGTTTTTTTTTTTCAATTTAAAATGAATAATTATTCAAATAAAATGTAAATTAAAAAATCATATTTTTTTATCAGATGAAAGCCTTAAAACCACATGCTCTGTCGTGTATACATATATGCATGAATATAAATAAATATAGAAAATACTGATGATAGTAAAGGTGTTTTGTAGTGCAAATAAGACTTTGCAGAAAAGCATGTTTGCATGTGTCTGGGAAGAGCACCCTGGCCAGTTGTCTTCTGCATCCTAACTAAACGGCAACACGGGAGCTTAAGTTTCAACCTGCGCCATGGCCCTGTGTGCTGGGCCCCTGCCAGGGTTCAGAGGTCACACTTGTGAGGCATGTGTGTGGAAGGGGGACTCAGTTTGGGGGCCCCAGCCTCCCACAATATGTCCGTCAGCAAATCTCTTTGTTTTCTCCCCTCTTAACCACTCAAGTCCCCACTCTGTATCCAAGGAAATTTTGCCAGGGGAGATGAGCCCGGGTAACGGTACGAGAACCATGGGGTATGCACGGATGCTCGGTTTGCCTTGATAAATGCGTGGTGTCCAAGGCATGCCTGATTATTTTGCTGCCGCTTTTTTTCTTTTTTTTCTTCCTTAGGTCCTTTTGCCTTTGCTTCTCCTGAGGGACCCATGCATTCTGTGTACATGTGTGCGCGAGCTAGTGCGTGAGTGCATGTGTGAGTGCTTCCATATGTCTAGACAAGAGTGGAATCCCAGGGGCCCCACACGTTTAGACTCAGGATATTAAATGACCTAATGGCCATGTTATTTGTGTGGGATTCATTTAGAGAATCTGGCGAGGAGCATTAAATCATAATGAAGAGGGTATGAATTTTGATGGAAGGCGGAGGGCTGCTTTGGGAGCTTGTCCAGGTAAAGCTTCAGCTAAGGCGGCTGCATAAAACCCTCATTGAAAGCTCCAGGCTGTGACCTAAGCTCACAGACAAGTTTGAACAGCCAGATGTAGATACGACATGACCAGAGCTTGAGGTGCACGCTCAGACCTCTCTGAGAGTAAGAAAAATGATTAACACCTAAACAAGACAGGACAGACATCCTCACTCGCTCCGTTAAAGAATCAAATCCCTTTAAGAGCCCCAAATAAAACGCTTTTCTGGTCTTGTATAAACTTGGATGAGTAGTATTGTTGTTGCGTTCGGATTCGGTGGTATGTGTGGGGACTGTAGCATCAGGTGATATCAGAAACATCATCTCACTGAAGTCAGAGCCTCATTAAGATAAGAGAGAAACTGCTTTTCAGACACTTTATGTAATGACTGCCTTTGATGTTCTGGGCAGGCTAGGACAACAGTCCGCCACTCAACTTCTAAAGAATTTAGTCATAAGTATGCTTACCTTTGCCCAGCATACATTTTCTTCTTTAGTGACACCAGTAGAAAGTGTTTTTGAGTTTTTATTTTGCTGGAAGCTTGTTATATTTGACTTTATATATATTATATATTATATATTTATATATATATTATTTTGTATATATATTTTTTGTGTCTGTCATTGAATTTAATGCATCCTTGCTGAATAAGTCTAACCCCAAAAGTATAAATTTCTTAGAGAAATGACTGACAAAGAAGTTTTGAACTACAATGTATATTTTATATACAATAGCCGTTTTCATTAAGTTAAGAATATTACCATATTTTTGGAAACTGAATTCTATAGAACTAAAATAACAATGGCAAAATACTTACTGTATTTTGTAACAAGTAGAATATTTGTTCGTTGACTTCCTTAAACCAAAGCCATTGACTGTGTTTGAGCATGTCGACTATTGGTTCATCTGATCTGATTGAACTTCCTGTTTGGCTGAACAATGGAGGACTGAGGGAAAGTTCAGGAAACCTGGATTGGAAACAGTTGAGCAGTCATCAAATATTCAGTTTAGTGCTGCTGGTGGAACAGAATTTGCACACTGCAACTTTAAGGCTATTAAAGTTCGTTTACAGTCCCCGAGATACCAATAATTATACATAAATATGTAACACTTATATTTAGCTCTTACATTGGGCCTATCAAAATCATCATTCATGTATTATAAGACTTTTTAAGCTGTTCATCTAGGTTAAGCAGTAATGTGTTGCTCTGTTATGCGAGGCCTCTCCCTCACCCAACGTTCCTCAGCTTACAGGAACTCCCTTATTTCCTGAACTCCCCTCACCATTTTACTGCTGTGCTAAAGACACACACACACACAGCTTCAGGTGTCACTGTATCCAGAGGCCAAAAATATGAACGTATATGTCCGTTACCATGCATATGCTGACACAGACTAACATTGTGCTTGTAGACTAACTAGTAGAAGCATAAGCTTCCAGCAACAAGAAATGTATCAGTCAATATTGTATATGAAAATATAACACCATCCCAGCCAGTCAGTATATATTTGATATGTAGAAGGTGTTCAGACCAGTTGGTCTGGTTTGGACATCGCCGTGTTGGATTTAAGCTTCCTAATTGATCCCTGAGTTAAGGTTGATGTTTCATTCATCAGATGAACAACCAGGTGATCGGTATCTGTTAAAAGCCCAAGGCAATGATTGAAGCTGCAGAGAGAACAGATTAGCGAAACGTGTTCCTGTCTCTAGATGTTGAACGGTGTAACATGTTTCATGAGGTTGTGATCTGTTGATGTGCATGTTAGAGGTTCAGATGATAGCTGGGTGAAAAGACGGTGAGTAAGAGCAAGAGAGCAGAGCTCTGTGACACAGGGTTGTAGACCCCTGGTCAGGGCTGATTGACCCTCTGTGCTCTGGCCAGTAGATGTTGGATTCTCAGCTCATGCTCTATTGATCCACGTGAGCCCACTCCGCTCACAATGACACACATAAAAGGATATGGAACTGTCGGGGAACATGCCATATCTGTTCACAAGGATATGGGAGTTTTTCCAGTTTTGTATTTTTTCTATAATAATTTTTTTCCTATTTCTAGATTAAAACAAATGTTAAGAGCTGTCTAAACTGGAAAAAGCCTGCACTGAGATATCTTAAAATACATTATTGTCACTGTTTGGTATTAAAAGGCTCACAGATTGCATTTTTGTGAGACATGTTTCAAAAAATTCTTAAATTTCCTAAATTAGCAAAGGTCTAGTCCTGGCTTAATCTAATCCCTAACCAGGAAACCGGCCCGATAAATTAACTTTAAAGTTTTATTTTATTTTATTTTTTTTGAAAACAAGATGATAAACTGTTTTTTTGTTTTCGCCTTTTGCAGTTTTCATCTGACATGCATGGATTTATTGTAATATGTATTTTCATTCATGCATATTTCTGTCATGTAATTTATACATGATTATGTGTTAGGACTGGGCAATATATTAAGTATTGATGATATATGCAAACTTTACAAAATGTAAAGTTGTCCTATTTTTTTTTAACTAAATTTATTAATTGTTGCATTACATGTTTAATCTACTTCGTGACAATAATGGATCATTTTAAATTATAGACTTTTTTTTAATCACATTGTGAGTAATTACAGTATTTTAATATTGTATATAAATAATAAATATAATAATAGTGCAAAAAAAATCTCATAAATGTTTTAGCTGCATCGTATTTGTGTGTCTGTTTGTGCTCTCAAGTGTAAGTGTTTGCCTCTGCATGTGTGTGTGGTCGCACTTAAACAGAGTTGAGGGTGGGGAGAGAGGCAATAAGGGAAGAATGATTACCAGACAGGCCTCATGCTCGCTGCAGATATGCAGGCCTAGCAGTATTTTGCCTCTGCACAGTGTCAAGCATATTGATCAGCCTCTTGTAATAGAGAGAGGGCAGTGTGCAAAATCAATGTTCAATTTTTCCCCCTCTCTCACTCGCTTTTTTTACTCTTTCTGTGTCAAACTACCTTTCTAACTTGCACTGAAGCTGATTCACATCTCTGTTTGTTCTGTCACACTTATGATGGCGTAAGAGGGATTTGAATGTCATCATTGTTCCATTGTTTGACCTTTCTGCTTCAAAGACTTAAGAATGGAAAGAAAAACAATTTAATATGCATTTGTCCATTGATAATGTGCGGTCTGCGTGATGGCAAAGCCTGGAAATTAGGTGTAAATGTTACATATCTGTCATAAAGGAAATCGTGAAATTTTGTGCACACAAAAATGGAAATCATGTCATCCTTTACTTATCCTTATGCTGCTTCAAACATTGATGGCTTACTTTCTTCTTTGGAACACGAAAGGTTATCATTTGAAAAAAAAAATTTGTACATACAATAAAAGTCAATGGGGCCCAGTTTTGTTTAGACCACAGTGTTCTTAAAACAGCTTTCTTCCGGAGAAAAAAAGTAAGTCATACATCTTTAGAACAGCACAAGGTGAGTAAATGATAACAGACTAGTCTTTTTGGTGGAACTATCCCTTTAACAAGGCTGTCCAGTTTAGTCCAGTACGAGGATAAAATCAAGCATCTTTTTCTGTTACGCAAGTGTTCCCGTTTGTTCCCTTTTCCCCCTCTCGCTCAGCGTTTGATACAGATTATACAAAAGATTAGGTCTGGCGTTACTGTCCCAGTCTGTCTACCATCAGAAAATAGAATTCATTTAGGTAATCCAGATGGTTTTCCTCAGTTTGTGTGTCTGGTATTTGGCCGGCTGTCAACAGCTTTTAGCAGCTCAGGGTGAGCTTTTGTGTTTGCACAGAGTGCCGAGGACTTCGACAGAGCCACTGCTCAGGCGTTCCCCGACATCATCGTCGACAATGAACAAACGCACACCTGCTGCTGATCAGTAGCTATTGTTTAACGTAAAAAAAAAAGTCAGTTTTGCTCGACTCCGTTGTCTGTCTTCTGATGCTACCAAGAGAATTGATTGATTTTTTTCTGTAAACTAATTAATGCGGCTAAATGCACCTGTATATTATATTGTTTCTGAGGCTTGGCTGTCGATATCTATTTGGCTAGTTCATTGATTAGATTCACGAGAGAGCTTATTAGAGTGTTGCGGTCGTGAAATAGTTGGTCTCGAGAACAAAACAACACAAGTTTTCTCCAACGAATGCCGCTTAATCTTTATTCACCTTTCTGTCTATGTATGCTTCATTTTTCACTCTCTAGATTTAGCCTCATGAGTCTTTGTTGCACTCATGTAAATGATCTGGCGTGGGCCGCCGTGTGACCTTATGGCAGTGCAGACCCCATGACATCAGTCAGCGCTGTTAGTCTCGAGGCTGCAGCATCTTAATGAGCGGTCGCTGTGGCAAACTTGGCTGGGCTCTGCCTCTCTCTGGTTTGGTTTGGACACCGGCCTGTGCTCCTCTAGAAAGCACCCTGCCCCACTCACAGCCCCACCACAGACGCATGCGATCCACCCAGTGGGATAATCTTTCCCCACTGTTGCAGGAGGACGACGCACGAGACGTGATCCCTCTGCGAGCAGATGCCCTATCTGGAACGCTTTGGGCCCCAGCGGAGCAGGTTGGGGTAGGGCCGCCGGGTTGGGGCTGGCCGTGTTGGATGGGCGATGATGAATGGGCCTCACCTGGTGGTCTCTGTGAGGGCTGGCAGGCTGCGCTGTGGGGGTCTCCCACCAGCCTGTCCCAGGCAGCAGCCAGGGCCACATTAATCAAACCCTCCACCTGCCTCTTTTTCACTGTCTCCCTCACTCTGTCTCCCTGCTCGTCTCTTTACACATTCTCCACCAGGCTCGTCGTGCAGAACAATGAGTCTTTGAACAGAGCCAGAGCAAGGCCAGTCTGTCTGACAGTGGCCATTTTACAGCTAAACCTTGGACTCCTTTTACATTAGTGTGCTAGGTGTTTAATGCTATTACGGCAAGGCAAACGTCCCTCTCCCCTGTCAAGCCCAGGAGCATGTATAAAAGCTGAAACAGACTAAGGTTCCTTTAGCACTTAACATCGGTAGGCCTTTGCCCTGCTCTAAAGTCTTAACAGCTTTGGCTCTCTAATGCTAGAGTTAGTGACACCTCCTTTTGAGGTCACTGAACACATAATTGGGTACTTAGTGGGGCCCGGTGCTTGGCGTGAATTGCTTGAAGTTATGCTTCGAGCCACTCTGTGGACATGATGATCCGGTGACTCGATCATTCCAGGGCTCAGCAATAAAGACACATGCGAAATATACATTTTAAACAAAATATATTTGTAATTTTTAAAATTAAATTATAAGCAAAATAATTTGATTTCTAATTTTATTTATAAGAAAGGCAAAATAAGATCTCACACTGACGTCACATACTGTATGTATTCTTATTTATTTTGCATTATACATTTTTCTGTTAACAAAATATGTAGATAGTGACGGAGCAGCACTTGCCCATGGCCATTTGTTGTCTTGAATAGCAAGGAAAAAAAAAAACTTGCAGAACAACATTACAGCAGTAATTATCGAAGAATTCCAAAAGCCAACATGAAAAGCTCAATCGTTATGAAATAAAACATAAGCAGCAACCCTCCCTAAATGATTATTTACTGCATGTGAAATTGACCGTTGTTTCCCTTGTGATTTTTTTTTTTTTTTTTTTTTTTTTGTGGGGGGGATCAGATGAGCACACGGGCCTCATTAAAAATACATGCTGTGTATTGAGCTAAGCAAGCCAAATAGCCGGGTTTTCTGTAGATTGCTAATAACTGCTTACCGTTTGCAATATCACCAGACTCCACCTCTGCTTTGCCCGTTTCAGGCTTTATTCCTTGCTACATACACACAGCAGCAAAATACAGTTGTCAGTCCTCTTTTAGAGCACTAAATACAGTTATGTTCCCACATTCTGTTCCTGAACTGCCTCAATCAACTGATTCAATCGGCTTCTGTAAACCGTTATAGGAACAGGACAATTTTAGAGTCGCACCTGTTAGTAAATGCAATTTTCAATCCCGAACACTGGCTGTGTGAAAGTAGCCTTTGTAATGCGATCATAAAATAATTTTTCCACTATTCTGTAGCTCCTAGCTTCAGGGATTTTTCACATTCCTTCTTTCAAAAGGCAGCATCTCAAACAGACGTTGATCTCGAATGCAAGCTGCCTCGTTCTGCAGGTGGCAGCCTGACTTCATTATCGCGCTCGTCTGTGTGCGCATGTTTTAGAGCAGGTTCGTAGATGAAGGCTGAGATGATACAAAGTGATCTGTGTAGAAGCAGCCTCCGCGCATCATCGTCGACCGGGCGTACGTGTCATCTCTATCATGAGGGTTGCAACATGGCTTTCAGACATCAGTGGAGCAGCACTGACGCTTTGATGCTAAACTGCGTCATCAAAGCTGAATAAATAGTGTTTACAGATACATCCTCACTCGGATCAAACAGTCCCGTGTTAACCATGTACAATCAAACAGTGAGTGTCAGGCAGCGTTAGGTCGTGATGACGATATCATGGTGAGGTTGCACTTTGTGTTTACTGCAGTCGTATTTCACTTCTCTAAATGAGGACAGTTTACAAAATACAAGTCTTTTTTTGAAGCCGTTTTGAAGTAGTGCTTGCTGGCTAATCGTCTTATCTCCATGTAATTAAGGGCTAGAGTGGCCTTCCGTGCATTTCTATTTCAATCATGCCAGAGATACCGTGAGAAACTAACAGAGACGGGCCAAACGTGACTCAATTACCGCATGCTAGAGAAGATCTAAAAATGTCTATTACGCACATTTTACGGATAAACTGTTGCTTCGAACTCATAAATCCTGGGGCTCATGCGCGACACAAATCTATTAGCACAATTGAACGCTTTTAGATTTTTAAAGGATAACTTTGAGATCTATCGTCGACGCCTCTGTTGTTGTGTGAGTTTGTAGACGTTTCCCTCATCTACACATTTGTCAAAATGCTTGATTTTGATTTGGGCCTGGAAAGCTGGCTTTCCTCTCAGGAAGTGTTGTTCCTCTCCTTTTTCTATAAACAGTGGAAAAGGGACTTGAAGAATATGTCCCAGACTCACTATTTCCACTGTAAACACTGTGCTGTTTCCATCCACAGCAGTGGCTTTCGTCTGGGTCTGCCCAAGGCCCTTTTCTGGGGAAGGATTTTCCAGGTAAGAACTTTGTTTGGATTTTATAGCAGCATTGCTAACTGCTATCCCTACAAGGGTGTGTATGTTTATGCAGACCGTGACGTAGAGTTAATGTGTCCTCTGTACAGAGAACCTTAGTCAGTTCTTGGTCAGAACAGGTTTTATTTTGT
Organism: Enteromius trimaculatus; assembly: GCA_032361065.1. Classification (NCBI taxonomy): domain Eukaryota; kingdom Metazoa; phylum Chordata; class Actinopteri; order Cypriniformes; family Cyprinidae; genus Enteromius; species Enteromius trimaculatus. Next base: position 13,489,964 of record JAUMHP010000063.1, read on the forward strand.
TTTAAGGACTACTGAATCATTTTTATGGCCTTTTGATTCATGAGTGAACCGATGCTTTTAAGTGAATCGGTTCTAAGTCTTGGAATTGTTTTACAAATCATTCAACATACTTACAAATCAAGACTCAAACTAAACCAAGAACTGTGTTGTATGTATGAAGATAAGAATGCAAGCTTGCAGATGTTTGTATGGAAGGGCTTGAGTTTGATACAGTTAGAGACTTTGGATTATCGTCTTTATCATGGTTACACGCTCATGTGACGTTGCTGTGCTACATGGTCACGAAAACTTTTTGTGTGCACTTAAGCATTGTGTTTTTGATTTTAAGCTGTTGAAATGCAATCAGCAGTGAAAAAGAACTCATTTCATTCTGTCAGAGATGCATGTGAAGAGTTATTTTTGCCGCTACTTGTGTCTTAAATGGTTAAATAAACTTACCTGTTTGTGTTCAAATGTCCATCTTTGCAAGTATCCTCATAAACACAGGAATTTAAGTAATCTTAAGTGAAAGCGAAGAGCTGAGAAAATAAACGTATAACAGTATACTGGATTCAGTGAGCTCTTAAAGTGACAGCAGTTAAATATTCCTGCTAGTTAGTTGAGGTTTTTATGGATAAATTTACAATATTTTACAATGTTTCAAAAAGTTACAGTATTTTCCCCTTACAGTAAATAAGGATTTTTATTTTATTTTATTTATTTTTTAACATTAACCAATTCACTGAAAAAAATCGTAATATTTTTCTCTCGGTTGCTGCAGTAGCAGAAGTGTACCGTCTTTGTTCCCTTCACACTGACTTGATCTTCCACTCTCTCAGCAAGTAATTAAACCGCTGTGTTAAGAGAAGAAAAAGAATTCCCGGTATCGTACACCAGCTATCTGGACGATAGTAGAGGTAAACCAGCGTTTGAAGCCGAGAGAGCCATTTTTATTGCATCGTATCAGCCGTGAAAGAGGTGCTAAGATGGACACTCTGTATCACCGCCGCGCCAAAAACTAATCTAAATGGAAAACACATTGTCTTCATTATTTTGCAAGTGCTGAAAGAACATTGTTGCCATAGTAACTGGCAGGGGAGGCCGAGGGCTGCTTCAGGGCCAGTGAATGGAGTACAGGAGAGCCCTCCCGAGCCTACTACAGAAATGGCCAGTTAGTGAGTGTAAAAGTGCTGCTCACTCATGTAATTAATTTCAAGGAGGATTGGCGTGCGGGGGGTGCTGGGATGCAAGGTAACAGATTTAACATGGATACTTAGGAGCCCTTCGCCGTGAGTCAAATGGCAGCCCTGGAGCCCGAGAGAGAGGGCAGTATGCGGGTGTGCGGTGGGGGTAGATGAGGGAGTGTGTTTGATTAACAGCAGCGATGATGACATGCTGTTTTGCAAACATGCGGCTGAAATTGCTTGCATCCATAAAGCCGTGGCTGCCAGGCATAGCTTGAGTTTTTCTCTGGAGGATTTTTAACGAATGCCAAGAAAGCTGTTGTTTTCACGAGGTGGTACCAGACAGCGCGCACGCACACACACTTATGTACAGCCCCGAAAAAAAGGCTGAAGAGCTTTATTAAAAAAATCATATGAGGAAAAATAGCATCAGTTCATATCGCTAATGCCATGAAATCCAGACCAAATCCATCCTGTGCTCGTCTCATATTTTGAATACCAAAAGGATGTTCTTTTCAAGCTGTTGGCTGTAATTCTGGGAATCCAAATTATAAAGGTCTTGCCAAATGGGCGGGGCTTAGCAGTTTATTTAAGCATGAACATTTGTGTCAATCAGCTTGCTTGATTTAAATGGCTTTGTGCGTCAAATATAAACCGTCTACTTGGTTTCAGGAGGTGTTGGTTAATGATCTCCCGGGCAGCTAATGAGTAAGAGCTAACCAAGGTGGGCCGGGTGTCAGGGACGGGGCTCTTCTCCAAGAGGGAGGACAGCGGCGTGACCGCTAATGGCTGCCGCACTTGTGTGGAGGCTGTTTGTCATGGCAATTCATGTCAGGGTGTAATTGGTTTACCTGGGCGTGTGTGTTGTGAGGCTTGTCTGCATAGCTAAAAACAAATTACCCACCAGTGACCTTTCAGCTACACCAACCGCCTGGCCACACAGAGGCAATCGGGTGGGGAGGAAGTAGAGATGATGGGAGAGAGCGAGTCGGAAAGAGTATTTGAGTGCCATGATGGTGCTATTTCTTGGCTGCTGTTTGAGGGAGTGTGTTTGAACGAGGCATGCCTTTGGGAATATTTATTTGAGCCGGTTCACAGCAGGCAAGGTTTTAAAAGGAACAGCGTCCCTTGCAGACCCCGGCCGTCCCACGCTCTATTTGCCCGTGCCTAGATGAAGGCGACCGCTGGTTTTGAAAAGCAGCTCCTGTACCATGCAGCTTTGCTTGCACCACTTATCTGTCAAGAGCAGTAAAGGGGGGAGAAAGGGATGCCGTAATTCCCTACTTCCTGCATGAAGGATACAATATCCATTTTAGTGACAGCGTAGATGGGCCTCAATTTAAATCTTAATCCACGGGGGCTGAGTCGCAGTCGGCCGGATTGATTCTAGCCCGCTGCGTGTGCGACTGCGTGCTCCAGGCGACACTGCACAAGTTGATTTTCTTTGTGAATGTCTGACACTTTGCCGCCACCCTCTGCGTGCTCGTTTCTGTCTTTGCTGGCATGTACGGATGACAAAAGCGTTCTGCTCCTGTTTTGTTCATGCATCTCTTCCTTGCCAGAAGACACTTCCACATGAAGACTGGAGATGAATTCCTTAATTGAACAAATGCAGACCTGTTGTTGGAATCTAATTTCATTTTTAATGTAGTGTATGCAGTGCAATGCAGTGTTAAGCTGTGCATAT
>JAUMHP010000063.1:13493197-13506587 GCA_032361065.1 Enteromius trimaculatus
TCTCTGTATATATATATATATATATATATATATATATATATATATATATATACACGAAAACAGAATTTTTACAAATTCTCAAATATGTTTTTCATCGTGCACTGTAAGTAATCTCAATTGGGTCTTATTTGACTAGGTTACAAAATACCCCAATAAAACATGATAGCATTGTTTCATTAAAAAAATATTTATATATTGTTATTATTTTGTATATTTGCTTTTGTAGAGCCAACCACTGCTTACGCAGACAGGGCTTGACCAGAAGATCATGTGCTAATTGTGAGTTAGATGTCAATCAATTTCAGATTGATCTCTTTGGCTATGCAATCCGAGTGCTTTCTAAGCAGTAAAACCTCTTTTCTAACCAGCTGTACTCGGTTCTCTAGCCCCCGGACATAGTGCACTTGTAAACTGGTGTAGTAGCAGCTTTGAGCTATAAGCGCTGTGCCATTGATCAGGTTGTTTAATTAGTGAGTGAGATAATTAAAACTGTATTTTCAGTCAGCTGGGTTCATCACCATATTTTTTTAAACCAACCGATACCAAGTAGCAGAGTTACACCCTATTGACAAGTTCTATTCCTGGAGACTTTTTTTGTGCCTCTAATAGATTCTTTTCATTTAATTGGAGTTTCACACTAATTAGATTTGTCTTATAAAACAGAAGCAAACTCTGGCACAGCAGGAGCCGCCGAGCAGGAGGTCGGATGTTGGAGATTTGTTGAGAAATGTTAGTCTCACTTGTGAACAGTATGTAAGCGTGTGGCTGTTTAAATCACTGATTTTCTCATCTGTGATCTTGCTGTATAAATCAGGGCAACATCTTCAACATAATGCACTTTTTCATCTGTTTTCATTTGGATGCAAATGTATTTTTTGGGGGAAAGAAAGAGAGACAACGTTTCTGCATACAGTACATGAAATATAAGTGAGACAAGTCAAATTATTTTCGGAGTCTGTAGGTATTGACTTTAGGCATTAAAAAAGCACTAATACCTAGAGCATTTGTTGAAATATGTATTATTTTTGGATCTTCTGACAAAAAAAGAAAGAGCTTCTGTCTTTCAGTGTTTGCGAGAGAGTCCAGAGCACAGCGGTAGACTACAGTTGCTGATGTTTCAGCACTTTTAGAGCAGGCCTGAAACAGAAGGCCATGGAATTTCTCAGCTTACCTATTCAGCAGTAAGAGCCCTGAGGTGTCCACCAACAGCAAAGCTGGTCTGCTGCCTGCAGGGTTCGGTTTACACCGGCCTGTCAGCTCTACACCTCACTCATGGTCCACAAACCCAATGTTTTATTCTGCTGAGCTCACAGACAGAGCCTGAGATCTCATCCACCAGCTTGAAATACAGCCATCCACTTTTACCAACAGTGCAGGAATGTAAATTACACACTTTTTTTCTTGTTCTAAAAAGCCTGGCCTGGAAATCCTCCTCTATGCTGTTACCCTAAATTAGAAATCTCAGGATTTATGCATCCCTATGAAAGGCCGCATTTTCTTTCAGTGATACCACAGATATAATAAATTGGGGTAGTAAACTTCCAACATTTGTCATGTTACTGCCAATTCTCGACCAAGTCTCTCTTTTTAAAAAACTAAATTGATATGTAAATGTATGAAATCTTTGTAACTTTCACATGACAAGCATTCATCTCATGCAGGCTCTGCTCCTGAATCCATTTGAAGGAGTCTTTTATGCTCTGAGAGATGCTCAGTAGCTTCCTTGCCTTGATGTGCATTAGGGTCTATTTTTAGATGGGAACAGTACATAAGATTCACAATCATGTGTCTCACTGTGACCTGATTTTTGAAGACTTACTGACCATCCATTCATAACCACAGCCTGGAGTAATGAGAATATACAGAAACCGATGTAGAACTACACTGCATTTTGATTGGCTTTATATCAGTGGTCCACAAACTATTATCTGTAGAGATTTAAAATAAAAACAAAACAGGAAATTCATTATGATTTGGTTTACAGGTTGATTAATTCAGTGTTGCTGTTTTTTGTTTTTTTTATTGGTCAGTATTTTTTTTTTATTATAAAGGTCTATAATGAAGAGTTCATGTGCCAAAACAGAAACAAAATAATGTTTTTTTGGGGGGGGGTGTTGTGCATTCCAATTAATCTCAATAAAACTGTAGTGGGTTTATTTTGATTAGGTTTACAATTATAATCACATTTTTAAAAATGATTTTTAATTACATCATAAAAAGCACCAAAACCACATTAATTAGTTTGGGGTCACAATTTTTAAGTCTCTTATGCTCCCTAAGGCTGGATTTATTTGAACAAAAACACCCTGATACATTTTTTCATGATTCCTTTGCAATTATTAAAGGATTCATACAAATCAATTTTTTTAAATTTCTGAAAGATAGTGTAAAAATTGCTTATTTTACCCTGTTAGCTCTTTAGAAATCACTCTGTTCTGTGTACTTCCCCTTTCAATCTTCACGAGCTCCGCTGACTCCGCCCCTCTTTTCTGAGGCGTTCTCAGATCTTTTTTTAGCCGTATTCATAGTGAAACTTGCTAATTAGCACATTATTAGGAAAGACGTTTGCATAGATTAAATTCTGTGTGACACGCTGCTGTCAATCAACTATTGTGGGAGTGGCCTCTGTCGGTGTGATGCCACACCGGCATGCATTTGAGAATGGCTTGATTTCAGAAGGGGCAACTTATTTTTATTAAATTAAAAGAAACTACTGGTGGATATTTATCATTGTAGGGTGGTTGTGTACACACACTCCCAACACACATTTCAGTCCAAACAGCTTGAAAAAGTGCATGGGGCACCAGATGACCATTTTAACAATTATTTGTTTTCATGAAATTATATGTTTTAAGTTGTTATTATCATTATTTTTTTGCAATGTACTTTACTTTGGATTTCAGCATTGTAGCTGAATAAAATGATTCATTTCTTTAACAAAAATGGCCATTCTTCCAACATGTAAATAGTGTAAATTAAATAATTGAAAATATAACTATATTTATATTATATATATTTATTTATTTTATTATTATTTTTATTTATTTCAGGGATACCTTCTGGTGAATTTGTTATTTAACAATTCTTTTCAGTGAAATAATAGCAAAACAAAATTTTGGAAAAATTATGAATTGATAGTTAAAACTGTAACAACTGTTTTGAATTTGTGGGTTGTTAATTTCACGTCTTCGATTCAGTTGTTTAGTTTGAGAACCACTGCTTTATGTTTCTCATATAATTCAAAAGGAAGTGAAAAAACGCAACAGAAGCAGCCCCCAGCAGCAGGGGACTTGAGCTGGTTTACTGCTCCTGCCACTCTAACCCACTGTGAGGTGAAAACACTTCCTGGTTTATTTACACAAGGCTGTCCAGGCCTGGCAGTTGGCGATCTCTGACAAATGAGAGAATCTCAGGATGAGCCAGAGGAGGGTGAGAGAAAATTGTTAGGAATGCTGGACATGCTTTTGCTCAACCTCACAAAGATGCACACACACCGACCGCCATGCTTGGCAATCCTGGGCAGCGTGTTGATAAGAGCAAAGGGTTAAATCGTGATTTACGCACAAAGTGATTTGTTGCCGTCTCAGGTTGGACCGGCTAAGCGCCACACAGACCCAGGGAGCTCTTATCTGAGATAGCTGGAGTTTTTCTCAGCTCTTGGCTTGCCCTGCGCAGTGAATCAGAGCTGAAGTGAGCAGATGCTGAGGAATGAGCGCAGAAGGGAGAGTGAGTTCACCAATCGCCCTAGAAATACCGCTTTTGTCCCCCCCCAATGTATTCATGGCATGATGGGATTGTCCTGGGGTATCTGGTGACACATACCTGCCATTGTAGAGACCCCTGGCACTGTACTGCTGTTCAATATTTATAGACGCCTAACGCTCTCAAATATCAAATAGTTAAACAGCTGCGGACAATTTCAAAACTGACTGCCCATTTTGGGAAGTGCACAAGCCGCAGGGATAGTTGCCTGTGTAAAAGAGATCATTTTCTAAATCACTCTCTTTATATTGGGTAATTAATTGATTTTAAAGAGTAATGTCGTACTTGTTTCCATGCAGTGAAGTTCAGGGTGTCTAAACGGCCAATGAGGAGGAAAATTTTAGCACAGTGATACACAATAAATCGAATCCAAACTGACCCCAGATTAGAAGAAAAAGGTTATTATGTGTTGGCATCATGCGGTGAGCTGATGAAAAATGGCTGTCACATCCCCAGTCTGGCGTCAGCAGCTCCCTCGTGAGAACTTCCCCTCAGGTGAGAAATTAAAGTGGATATTATCTGTGCAGCGGCCCAGCAGCAGATCAGTATGAGGCCAGGATCCATTTTGCTCCCTGCACACAGGAAACGCTGGGTTGACATTATTTTCAGGGTGGCCATACTCGCCCTCTGTTAGTGATGTGCTTTTCATTCACCTACTCAAGGGCAAGGTCAAACCGACTGAGGTCGTTCCGCTTCTATAGAGGTGTAAAGGAATTGTGAAGAATCACAGTGTCGAATGGTTTCAGATGTGAGCATTCATGAGAATACCTGTGGTTGCTGAACTGTTAGTATTTTGCAATGGTAATATATATAAGAAGGTGATATAAATACTTTTGATTGCAGACGGTTCCATATTCATGTTGTTTATGATATTTCTCAGGTCAGTTAGCTACCCAGGAAATTTGATTGACTGAACAATGTTAACATTAAAATATTTTAAATATTTAATTTTAAATAAAATGTGTGTCATTTTTTACATTATTTGTATATTTAACATATATATATATTACATATTTATATATACATATACATATATATATATATATATATATATATTTATACTATTATATTACTATTAATAACACATTAATAAATACAATTATTATTTTATAAATATACCAAAAAATAGCATATGTAGTAATTATAGAATATAGTTACCATCTTGATCAATTTTAATGTATTCTTTATTTGGTTTATGTTATTATACTGTATTTAGAGTATATTGATATTATTATTTATGTGGATTTTACATGGCTTTTTTAATGCATTTTCATGCATCTTTGCTAGACAATATATTGCTATTATTGGTTATTTACATGAACATTGCAGAAAATAGTTATATATAAACATATATAGCAAAAAGCAAAAAATAGAAATACTTTAGCAAAGATGTAATCTAAATATCTAGATATCTAATGCAGCCCTGTATCAGCCATGAATGCAAAACATTTTGAAAGTTTAAGTAAATATTTAAGGTGACTAACTAATAATATTTTGCACATTAAAATTAGTTGTTTGCTTAATTTTTGTATTTATGTGAATCGTTATTATAATACTTTTTAAAAAGTGGATTGTGTTAGCTATTATCACAAATGTAATGGCTGACCACTAATTAAAATAGTCTGTTAGTTGAGGGGAGTTTGTGGAGGGGTTGGTCTGTCTGTACATGTGCCCTCCCCTCTTCATCAGCTCACAGATGGGTCACACCAACCTTCTGTTCCAGCAGGGATCCCAACAGATCCGAGCTCCCAACAAATAATGAGAGACAGGTAGAAAAAGAGGAACAGAAAGAGCAAATTAAAAAGAGCGGGAAGGATGGGGACTGTGATATCGTGGAGGACGAGGTGAGCAGAGAGGTGAAGGGACAGAAAAGCAGACTCGTGTCAGTAGCTAAGTGCCTTGTGACCAGAATGAAACAGAAAGCCTCAGGCAGATGTAAAGAGTAAAGAAGAAAAGGAGGGGGTGGCAGAAAGGGAGGGGGCAAAGCGGAAAGGGGGAGTCGGTTTGAGAGTAAGAGGAAGGTAGAGTGAGTGAAAGAAATAAATAGAGAGCATGAGAGGAAGAGAAAGGGAGGGCCACGGCGGGGGAAGATGGTGAGCCGGTGCGGCCATGTTGATTGGCTTGTATGAAAACACATGACTGCAGTGGGAGCCTCTTGCTCAGGGTGAGTGGCTCTGCTTCAGACCAAACCACATTAGATGAAATGAATCCATTCCCCAGCCTGTTAAAGGAGCGCGCAGCCTGGGTTCCGGTGAGGGAGGAGGGGCGGATTGAGTGGCAGGAGAGAATGGGGGAGAAAGAGAGGGAAAAAAGAAGAGATGGGGGCAGGAGGAGGCCAGCACACACACATATGGTGCTAGAGAGACTGCTCAGGAGATTACGGCACATTTTAGGTCAGGACAATAGAGAGCAGTGGAGAGCCTTTACGCTGCCTTTCTGGACTCACATAACAAACGCTGCCTTGTCCTGTCTGCAGGGGCCACTGTCCAGCTCACTGCTCCTCAAACACCAACACTATAGTTATGGGCTTGATTTTCTTTCACTGTTTGCGTGTTTCTCACTGTTTTTAGGATTTATACAAAGTTTAGGAGTGAGATGAAAATGTATTTGTTTCGTGACTTTATTTGTACTTTTAATATACAGTGGCTCTATGTTTTCTTTAAAGACAGACATCATACAGTAAGTACGTACAAAGTACAAAGCAATTCACCAAAACGTTATTTTACTGTTTTGTTTATAGTTACAAGAACTTGAAGAATTTGAGTGGAATATGGCTGATAAACGTAAGTTGGGAGAAAAGCATAATTTGTGTTTCCTTTTTAAAATTCAGCAATATTACATAAAATAGATTATTTGATCATTTATAATACATTGACATTAGACAACTTTTGTAACATTAATAATTTTCTATAAAAAAAACCCAAAAACAGTTCTTCGGAGCTTTTTTTTTCAACAAAAAATCCTGAAAAATGTGTGTCACAGTTTCCACAAAAATATTAAGCAGCACATCATTACTACTAATACGAAGTGTTTCTTTAGCAGAACATCACCAGTATATTAGAATGCTTTCAGGAGGATCACTGAAGCCTGGAGTGATGTCTGCTGAATACATTGTCAAATGGAAAACCTTTACTTTAAACTGTAACAAATATTTTACAAATTATTAAAAATCTTACCAACCTTACCTACCAACCACACAACCTTTTGATTGTATAAGTGTCCAAATACTTTTTGGGGACATTATAGGTGATTAATAGGTAGTTGGAGGTGATCGAGCCGAGAAGACAGTGGAATGTGGCACTGAATGGGGTGCACTTGTATGTAGACCCTTGCCTCTTTGCAACTCAGCTGTGACGGTTACACCAACAGGTGCTGAGACACTTCCCTGATCTTTAGTGTGACTGTGCTCTGATCACTCAAGCTGAAAGTGAGTCCCATACGTTCCACCCACAGACCGCCCACAGTCCATGCACTGACCGTCTGAGGCACTTTGTTTACGAGACCTGGCTGAGATGGCCATTTCCGATCTGATTGGCTGGTGCCACGTAACGTTCATGAAGTCAAGAGTGCAGCAGCCCACCTGGAAATTAGCACACGTTTTATGAACTGTTTCGAATTGAGAATAACTAGATTAGTTTGAAGGTAAAAAAAAGGTATCAGATGTGTATAGTCTGTATTTTTACTATATTTTGATGAAAGTTGTCAAATTGGTTATCAGCATTCTTCAGAATATTTCTTTCAAGGGTAAATTGTGAGAATTTGCACAACTGGTCTCTTTAATCACTTCAAGCTCCGTTCTGATTGGTCTTTTGACCTGTCAGTCAGACAGATCTTTCCTCAGTAAGTGGGCAGCTCTTGGCTAGACTGAAGATTTAATGCTTATTGTGTTGAGAAACCATTGTCCCGTGTTAAAGTGGCGAATGAGAAGTTTACACCACATGAACGATTCGAGTTGCTTTGTAAAGATCTCATGGTCGGATCTGAGCATGAGCTGTAATTATGATCGGTCTTTTAAGCCTGGCCTTTTTCTTGAATTGTGTTCTAGGCTGGTATCAGTCTCTCAATCCCTGTCCTTAACCCAAGAGAGCGGCTGATGGTATTTATAGTGAGCTGCCTTTGAAAAGGGAGTCAAGCGTGAGTGGAAATGCAGAGCTCACTCATGCAGTGTGTGTCTGATTATGAAGAGATAATTCTCCCAGCACAAACTAAGTTCTCTCTTTCTCTCCATCTCTCTCAGCCCTCTGTCTGACCCCACCTTTCATAAGATTAAACGACTTTCCACAGTGTTTTTTAGACTTCACTTCTTTGTTTTTGTTTTTGTTCTGACAATATGAATTCTATCTAGTCATGATCATCTGGTGATTTACCTAATGTTTTTTAAGGTTTAGTTTCTGTGTCCTGCTGATGTTTTAGGTTTGATGTTGTGAATTCCATAAAATAATATGCTTTATAAAACTGATATTGGGTAATTTAACACTAATTATGTGTAATAATTAGTAAATAATAAATATATATATATATGCACACATAAACACACATGTACAATAATATTTAATGATTTATTCAGCTAATAGAAACATTATAATCTTATAATTACATAAAGAAAATGTGATTTTGAGTTAGATGGGTCCAGGAGCAGATAAATACTATGAAATTCTTCCAGCAAGTTTCTGACTGTAAACTTTTTGTTTTGGAATGACTCCATGGCCGGCTTCTGCTTCTCTTTGAATAATGAGAACAAGAGTTTGTTTTCATTGAGGTAGTTGGTGTGTTATATAACTGGTGTTTTTCCAGCCTTCATTGCCTGAGGGGTGAGAGAGTGACAGAGAGAGAGAGAGATGCGTAATCAAGCTGTGTGGAGTTTTGGACTCTGCTTTACGGGTCTTTGACGTCATGGATCAGGATGTTCAGCTGCTGCTGTAAAGATGTTTTCATGTCATCATCGCCCTTTTGAAGCCCGTAGCTTAGAGTTTGCACACCAAACAAAAGCCGTCTCATGAGAAAGAAGAGGAGGAGGAGGGTGAGAGCAACCTAACCCCCCCACTCTCGTGCTCTCACTGCTGGTAGCTGGAGGTGAGAGTGACAGCGGGGTAAGGAGGGAAATAGTTAATCAATAGCCACAAGGTCTGACAGGCGAGCCTCTGGTTTGAGCGGTCCCTGTTAGTGGGTTGGAGCAGAGGATTTGTAGCGCTTGTAAAGGCTTAAAGGAACACTCAGCAGTTATTTGTGGTGGTGCTGATGGTCAGGGTGGCAGGACTGCAGTGTGTGAGAGAGAGAGACACCTGCTGGCCTTTGACTGTCACTGCAACCACACCGACCCAAATATTGTCCCAGCGGTTTGCCAAATTAGCAGTACATTTAGTCATAGGTAGATGCATATATCAGCGATTTCCACTGCATAAGAACATTTGCTCACTTGTTTTCTATGCCCTTGCCTTTTCTAGTGCTGTGCTTTATAGTGTAAAAAAAAAGTTATGTATCCATATTTTGCTGTTTTTCAGTGTATGTGTATAAAATGAATAGAGAAACTAATTTAAATCTGCATTGTTAAGGATATTTTACACTCATTTTTTTAGTTAATACAAATACTTATAAATATATATAATTGTTTTTTTCACCTATCACAAATTAGCTGGATATTTTTGGCCAAATCGGAAGCAAGTTGTGCATTTGTATGACTTTGAGGTTGTGAGTTCAGCACACTTCCATTATGCAGGTACCAGGCCTATCATCCGTGACTTACATGCTTAAACATTTCAGGCTTAAGAAGGCACTTTAATACCCGTCCCGACATCACTTCCTGAAATGCACTGTCTGCTTTAACATATATAGGGCACAATCTAACCCTCCTGAGAGCCAGGGACGCTCTCCGTCCTGTCACGCACACAGCCAAAGTATCTGAATAGAGCTTTATCAGGCTGCTGCAGTGGGTGGAATTTTGCCATATGTCTGTTTTTTTTTTTTTTTTTCCCACATTTGTGCCTTGGAATTTTAAGAGTGATGGTGGTGAAGTGGCCAGATGAGAGATGAAGTCTGGATGCTCCCGTTCCTCACCAATTAATCCTTCCGCATGTCGGCGCAGTGAGTTACAGCGCTGGCCACGGGGCCTCGTGTTTATTTGCCAGCAAATGCAACTGTAAATCAGCCTGCAGCGGCTAAATTGATAACCTTGAATGTAAGGCCTGATACCTTTAACAGCGTGTAATAGACACACTGATGGGGTTCAGGCATTTGCAGAGGTCTGATTGGAGTGTAATTGGTCACAGTTCTTCCGTTCAGCACGCACACACTTGCTCTGCTTCATCCTTAGCGACTTGTGCTGTTTATTTTGCACACATTTTTCTGAAGATCACAGTTGTGCTTGTAAGAAACCGAGAGGAGCGACTTTGTCAACATGAAAGATGGATGGGTCGGCTCCTCCTCACCCACTACTGAAATGTCATCTGAGCGCTCAGTGTCTTTCAGGGCCTTGTTGAGCGTGTAAGGAGATCACAGATTTGCGCTGAAGTGCTCTCTCGTTTTTCTCTTAGCCTGACACACTCTTCTCTTTGTCTGTCCATTTTTCAGAGAGAAGAACTTTAATGGCTTCCAGGTAGAAAGAAAGAGGCAGCAGTCAAGATGAACTCGATTCCTTCGATGGACAGGCACATACAGCAGACCAATGACAGGCTGCTGTGCATCAAACAGGTGAGGAGAAAAGAACCACAGTGACACAATGTCTGTCTGTCTGTCTGTTCACTGTTCCAGGGTCTCCCACTGCCTCTCTGATGTCGATCTGTAGTTTTCCATTAGCTTGGCTCATATCAGGTTGCCGAATATGGTTGGAGTCTGAACCCTGTTGTCCTCCTTGGCTGTTTTCCAAGCATCCTCTATCAGCTGGCTCTTGTTTTTGTGTTCACAAACACAGGGGCACAATTTGACAGTTTAAATGCAGACATGCCATAGGCTTCTTTTACTTTTAAATTGAGCTAATTATGCTACTGTTCAAAAATTTGGGTGAAGTAAGATTTAAAAAAAAAAAAAAAAAAAGGAAATAAATACTTTAATTCATTAAGGATGTGTGGAGTTGATCAAGAGTGAAAGTAAAATGCATTTATAATGTTACAAAACATTTGCTATAGTTATAATAATGATAATGCTAATAATAATAAGTAATAATAATTATAATAACAATGAGTCATCATTAGAATGATTCAAGTAACACTTTATGGCTGCTAAAAATTCAGCTTTATCTCAGTAGTAAGATTTAAAAATATATTAAAATAAAAAATTATTATATTAAATTGTAATGATATTTAAAAATATATATTTTTATTTTATTGAAATAAATAAAGGCAGCCATGGTCACATTTCTTTTAAAAACATTAAAAAGTCTTGAATGGTAAACCTAACACCATACCTAAATTAACATTTTTCACATTTTATCTGTTAGGTCAACTAATTTCTGAGTCACAAATTCAGGCTTTTATACAGTGCTTCTAAACCCTAAACCATAGCAGTGGGTGTTAGTGCATTTAAAGCAAATATTTGACTGGTTAAAGAGCACTTCAGTTTATGAAAACTAATTAAAATGTCCACATGTTTTAATATATCAAAGAGGACATTTGACAAAGTAAAAAAAATGCATTCACTACTATAGCCAGACTTACACACACAAGTAGGTATGACCCAAGGCTATGTCTTGTGATTCTAGACTTGGATAATTATAGTGTGCTGTGTAGGTGTGACTTTTTGTATGTCTCGACAGATTTATGGAAATATTTGACATGCCAACTTGTATATTACAGACAGTTCAGCATTTTTCATGTCCACACAGATTTCCGTTAGGCTTTGTTGTCTGTGCATCAATTAGGCAATCAATTAAGCGGAGAAGTATACTTTATGGGGCAGTTTCCCGAACAGGGTTTAAGACTAGTCCTAGATTAAAATAAATGTTAAGAGCTAACTAAACTGGAAAAAGCTTGCGCTGAGATATCTTAAAATACATTATTGTCATTGTTTGATCTTAAAATGCTCACAGATAATGCATTTTTGTAAAACATGTTTCTAAAAATTCTTAAATGCCCTAAATTAGCAAAGGTCTAGTCCTGGCTTAATCTAATCCCTATCCGGGAAACCGGCCTTATGGTTTTATGTCAGGGATTAAATCAGGTATTTTTGCAGCAACAGTAATAATGTTCAGCACATTAGTGCATTTAAAGCATCCATATGCAAATGACCTCTAGTTTACATGGAAATGCCAACACCGTGGCAATCTGTGCATTCTCTTGACATCAATATGTCAAAAACCTGATACTCTTTCAATCTAATAAGGGTGTTTCCTTTCCTCTCTGCCCCATTTCCCTCTTTTCATCATTCTGTCATCCTGTCACTCAATCATACGCCTGGCTGTCATTCAATCTATTCTTCCCTCAACTTTACTCAGTTGGTTATAATGACAGTAGTGTAAAACATTATGTCCAATCTCATGACTAACACCCACATGAAGCCATCAGCATGTTGTGATTGTAATGTCGATCAAACGGACCATTTTCTCTCTTGACTTCTTTGACTTTTTTTTTTCTATCCTCACACCGCCAGACTCTCGCACTGCCATCTGACTTTCATTTACAGAGCCCTTCCTACAGAATTCCTCTGTTTTCCCATCGCGGGCTTCCTCACCACCAGTTAAAGCCCGCACGCTGAGCAGTCGGCAGCCAATAGCTGTCAATCAAACAAAATGATATCCTCTTCAGTCTGAGTGGAGCAGACTGACATCACAATCAACTCAAGTCCAAGCTTTGAACCGAATCACACGCTCACCCAGATCCATTTTGCTTACAAATCTTTGGTGTTAATTTTAACTGTATATTATGTATTTATCTATATTCTCAGGTCATTAAGTATTATTGCGGGCCATCTTATCTTAGTGTGCTTGTTTTCTTTTCCCTATTTGTTGAGCTTCGATATATTCTGCTAACTGAAAATAAAACTCTTATCATTCACAGTGTTTACCTTTGAATGCATGATAAACGTTCGGATGATCAGAACAATTCTCTCGGCTCATTCTCCATCAAGAACAAGAGGAGGAATTTAATGATTAGACATAATAAGTGAAACATGGCACAGCGACTCAGTTTAATTAGACAGTCTTTCTTTTCTTTTTTCTTCTTAAGAAATTATCATTCACATGGAACATGAATACAAATTTGCAGAAGAGTGTTCTAAAACTGGAGGAGGCAGTTATTCATGGTTCATGTCCCGTGCAGGACTGATGAAATGAGCTCGTGTTCAGGGACTTCCTATGACAGGTTTCTTGATGAGAGAAATTGCCCTTAAGATTTCAAGATCCTGAGCTTCTTTTTGCCTTTTGTGTAGTATTGAATAATTTGAAGATTTCTTTCCAGAAAACTTAACGTTTTATTTTCTTAATTTAGTTATTCTAATTGTCCCTTGAGTCATATTCTATACTTACTATTATTATTATTTCATCAAGAAAATATTTTTACAAAATATAAATTTATATTAATATATTAGTGCCAAACAGTTATTTGCATTCAAAATACATTTTTGTTTACATAATAAATGTGTGTACTGTGTCTATTTATTCTGTATATGTAAATACACATGTGCATGTATGTGAGTGTGT
>JAUMHP010000063.1:13514652-13538746 GCA_032361065.1 Enteromius trimaculatus
CAGAAAGCGCACATTTATTATGCAAACAAACTTATTTCGGATGTGATCTTTTGACAAAACTAATAAATTATTATATGTAACTGTTAATATAAAACAATGTATTTATTATAAAGTCAACATGAGAAAAAAATGTGAATATGTATAATACATTATACTGTATAACTGTAAAACAAGAGAAATACAAAATGTAAAAATGTAATTCTATATGTAATAATTATAATTTGTATTATATACTATTATATATTTCTTTACTTACGAGTATTATTGTATTAATTTTTACTTAAAATTATTATTATTTTTTTTTTATGTGTTTTTTTTTTATGTTTTTATTTGAAAATAATTTATGCATGCTAATTGGAAAAATGCGCTGACAAAAAGTGTTGTGATTGTCACCAGCTGATCTTCAGGAATGTGAGATGGAGTGTATGTGTGTAGATGAAGTCTAGTCTGTCAGTGTGTGCTGGTTTGTGAGTGCTGACCTCTGTCAGCGGGTTTATCCGGCAGTATTAATCTGTGATTATGGGAATTATCTGTCCACTGTGTGTTTGTGTGTATGTGTGAGTGCTCTTATTGAGTCTGATCTTCTCTGCTTACATGCTACTGACAGACTTTTTAACCAGGCTTTGTTCGGCACCCCACCGCCAGTGCAATAGGATAATTATTTAGTCTAAAATCTCTCTCTTTAGAGCACAGAGTTGTGTCTGTACCAAGAAATGCTAAATACCTTGTCTGAGATGCTTTTATTAAGCGTGTGTTAATTATACACAGCATCACAATTGCTTTTGACAGTATTACAACAATATTCTGTCAGTCACAACGGTCTCCTCACTTAGATCAAAATCGAGTTCTTCCCTCTGTATGTCATGCCGATATTTAATCGAGAGCAGGTTAGTTGAGAGATTGACAGCTAATGTGTTTGTCTATTAGGCCATGTTTCTCAGTCGCATGGCCCCATTCAGAAAGCCCGCTATTATTTAAGCGTTTTCCTGAAAAAAGACAGCTTTCAAAATCACGTTTGTGCCTGCGTACAGGAGCAGAGATAGTGTGCCATTGTTCAGAGTGAGATGTTGCGACAAGATAATTGCAAGGTGTGTCTCAATTCAAGTGTTTTTAAAGTCTGTTATCGAGCAGATTTGGCACGAAGCGCAGAAGACATTAAGTACAGGAATTTGAACAATGCTTTGTTTTTCCCTCTAAAATCTTTAACCAGTGTTTATCAGAATTCCATAGTTTGCAGCATTTTTGAAACACTAACAAATAGTTAAGTAATCTTCTATAATAATTATATATGATTGCTTCATTATGATTCAGTCATATAACAGGTATTTGTACCATTTGTGACTACAACAAAAATGCATGGACTGTGTTTCCCACATTTAATTACATTTTAGTGAAAGGTCTTTCTTCATGATCAAGTCTTTGGCTCTGATTATTGTTGTTGTTTTTTTAATGTAGAGATATAGTTGTTTGACGCAGTTGCACGTCAAAGTAAAGTTGACACATGGCTGTTCTCTGAGCAGCGGATTGGCTAAAGTATGAAATTGGCCAATGGCCACACTGTGGGGTGAAACGGATCTCTCAACGCAATGGTGAGGAATGTTCCCGCTCTACATAGGAAGTCTGTCAGCAGCTTGTAAATCAGCCCAGCTGGAAGGCACGTCAGGAGAGCAACCAATCCGCCATGTCGAGGGTGACGGATCGCTTTCCATCACTCAGCCGTAATTCACATGTCATGTACACACATGGTTTACAGAGAAGACACGAGTGCAAATACACAAGAAACTCAAGCCCAGGGACCTCCCCGTTGATTTGATATACCGAAAATCCTGCCTACCTCTATCTGCATTCTCAGTTCATACATTTACTTCAGACGTTCGCTGCGGTTTCGAGTCTGCAACATCAAAGTAGAGATCGTTAGTGGGTCAGAGAATAAGCAATTACCAAGCAGTTCAACAGTTTCGGTGCAAATGTGAATAAATATTGACTGCTGTGCAGTGTAACTGTATGAAAAAAAACATATTCAATGTAGGCTTTTTTTTTCCGGTTGAGAAATATTTAAATGATTGTATAGAATACTGCAGTTCAAAAATATTTATGAAAAAATCAAATCCACCGTTGTCAAGTGAGCCACTGCACGATTGTGACAATATGACAAAATGACAATAATCATAATTGTTGTTTATTCCTTTGAAATTGTAATTGCTATTTATTAATTACGAATTTACATTAAATTATGTTTATACTATTGCTTGAAGCAACCGTATCCTATATTTTAGATGAAAATAAACAAGATAGAAACAACTGAAAAATTGAAAACTTTTGTCTCAAATGTGAACTTTACAAGTAAAAAAGATGCATAGCATTATAATGCTATACTAAAACTTAACTTAAAACAACTCAGAAACCCTTAAGATAACATGTAGACAGAAAAAACACAGAATGAAACAAGTAGATTTAGAACGTTTAATTGCCGCTTTGAATGATTCTGATTCAATTGTCATTGCGATTAGAAATTAGATTAACTGTGCAGCCCTATTTTAGACTTAAATGAGTTTTAAAATTCGTCTCTTCTGGTTTATTCGTTCAGCAACAGTTCAGCTACTTTTAGATGTTTTGGATGTAGCTTGCAGTCTGAAACAGTTATGCTGTGTTATGATAGATTTTTACATCAAAAACATCAGCTTATTTATAAGATTGCTCATTTGTAAAGTACTGAAGTTGAGAGCTGCAGAGAATGACTGGAGTGATGTGTTTGTGTTGGTGGAGGGTTATGACTCACTGCTTTGCAGTAAAAGTTAAAGGAAGCTCAAGTTCCTGTTTGAGCCAGCTTTGGCTCTTCACCTCCTTTTTCATGTAGCCTGTAGCCTTGACATCTCTCATTTTCTCTGAGTTATTTCATCCCCTCGTAGCTTGATATTAAAGGTATCTGTCACACGTAGCTCTTCAATGCCAGCAGGGGAGAAGGCGCGCACACTGAGGTCTTGATGCTTCTTGCTATATAGTAAGTCTTTGTGGCTATAGTACTTTGGAGCTTTCAATGAATTATTGCTAATTTGATGTCACTTGAAATTATTACAGTGCTTTTTTTTGTGCAGCGTCAAGACATATCCTGCTGTTGATACAGCATTTTTATTAGCAGATTAGGCGATGCTAATTCAGGGACTGAAGAACAGCTACAGTATGTATTAATTCATTAATGGACGCACGCTATTGACAGCCTGGGGAAGTGCTGGATCCCTTTCTGATATTCAACACTTTTAGATGTGTGTAATTAACAGTGTTAGCAAGTGTCAAGTTAGGCACTTAGCGTTAAAAGCTAACAGTTTCCATTAATTTCACCCTCGCATGACACTCAGGAGGGCCGCCCACCAGCCCCGGGCTTAATTAGCGTGCGCGGTCTGATGGATTTATACATCAGTGTCATGTGATTAGCTCACCAATGAACGGGATTCACCCGCTTTGATAGCAGTAATCGCAGGGCTGCGAACAGCTTTAACTGAATTGATCTGAGCGTGTTGTTTGTTCTCAGTCTTTCTCTGGATGATTTGGTTGAGGGCCAAGATACAGCCCGTCTGCCACAATAGGCCCCGCCCCCTCTTTGCAAGTTTGAAATGTGAGCCGCCCATGCTTTCTTCCCCCCCCCTTTCGCCCTCTGGCAAAGTGGCCGTCGCATTGCATGGATATGTGTATGGGTGTGCGTGCATGCATGAGTGTGTGTGTGTTTGTATGAATGAATGAGGGTTTTAGGCATGTGGACGTCACTTAGGACACCATACATCTGAGGTGAGAGGACAATTGCTGCTTTTTCTTCCTCTGTCTCTCTTCTCTTTCCCTGCCCCCACGTCCCTCTCTTTCTCTGTCTCTCTCTTGGTTTTTTTTTTTTTTAACCCTTTTGAAACACAACGGTGCTTCCTGTTTATTTTGTGGTTTTGCACTGCAGACACTTTACTGGCTTGTCATTCTGTACGTGTGTGTGTGTGTGTGTGTGTGTGTCTGAAGTTTTCGAAGAGCTTAACCTGATTCCCTGTGGGCTACATCTTGGAGCAGAGGAGCCAGGTATAGCAGGAGCCCATTAGCACAGAACTCCATCTGTGATTGGCTTTGCACTGGAAACCCAGAGACCGCCGCTGAATAATTGATGTGCATTGTGCAGTCGCTGGACAGGCGAAGAGAGGGAAAACAGAGAGAGAGAGCCCCAGACAATCAGACCGAGATAGACAGAAAAGCTCGTAGATTTCTCACGGGTTCGTCTTTGCCTGCTGGTAAAATCCCATTTTCTCTGAGCAATGAGAAGACTGAGATGAAAGCCAGATCTCGAGCGTTGGTAAGTCACGTGACGGTCGGAGTGCATGCGAGTGAGTTGCAGGCAGGTGTATGCGCAAGTCCTGCACATGATCGAGTCGTAACAACTAACTGCGTTTGACCTAGTTCCCTCTCTCCCACACAAACGCTCACACATAGAGGGTCAGAGTGGGCTTGGTTATCTCCAGGAGGAGAGCTGACCTACTTGAGGCACAGTGTTTTTGTCAGTCCTTTAGCGGGTTGACATTAGCCTGGCGACAGCGTGGCTCCAGCCGGTTACAAGGAGTCTCCTCCTCTATGCCGGCTACTGCAAGAGTGTGTGTGTGTTCATTTTTTACGTCGTTATAAATCATTGGACAGGGGAGCATTTTTTTTTTTTTTTAGTGTGTTTGAGGTTCTGTTCAATGGGCAGATTTGTGAGGGAACGAACGTGGGAATTTTTTGTAAATGTGGGGGTGGGTATGTGACGTCTGTGCCCCTGCTGTTCGTATATTTAGAAGCCGGCTTCATCTCTTGTGTTCCTACAGCGGTGTCTGAGGCATGATCCTTAGATATTTATAGTAAGTAGTTGTTTCTTGTAACTGCTACAGGGCGGCAGTTAAAGCGTCGTAAGGATAATATACTGCTTGAGCAAAGTCTACAGGTTCCTGTGAAGTTTTGTTAAAGCTCTCGGCCTCGGAGTACATGCTGATGGGGAAATAAACAGCAGTTTGCTGTAATGAGGATCCTGCTGTTCATGTGTGAAACTTCCTCTTCAGTGCTGAAGAGCTTTTAATAGCTTGGTGCTCTTTGCCGTGTGTCATTTGTGTTTGCTGGATTTACTTTAAATAAACATGCTATGTTATTCTAACTTATGGGCATACTAATGTTATACACTAGTTCAATTTTCCTAAGCTGTCTAAACTATGCTAGTTTCCCTTGAGGTTAAGACAGTGAGACGTCTCTGTGTATATTTTTAAAGGTTGTATTTGGATATTAGAATAATCTAATGCTGTGTTGATTGATTTGTCTAATGCACAAAATGAATGATTATGTAAATTATAGTAGTAGTAACATAGACTTAAATGTGTCATGTATTGCTGAATTTACAGTAAGCGGCTTAGAGTGCAAAAAGAAGACTAGCAAATGCATTTCATGAATTTTCCACAGACACAGATAAAGTGCCATTGCCCCAGTACAAACATTTACCGTTGTCCTTAGTTACAAAGTGGATGCAAGGTAAACATCTAAAGAAGTTGGCTATGTTAACAAATGAAGCAAACCATAACTTGTCACATTACTGCTGAAGTTGTTGATAGGATAGTTTGGATTTTTAATTTTATATGGATGAGAGGTGATCAAAGACTGTTATATAGACATCAGTCTAGTGAACGGTGTTAGTTGGCAGAATTATTATTTATATTATTAATTAAAATGTATTTTGTATTTAACTGCAGTTGTCACCGTTGTGGTAAAATCATTACATGCTGATCTATTTAATTTGTAGTAATTTAAGAAACATTTTATACACCACTGTTCAAAAGTGGGGAGTCAGAAATGTTTTATTTTATTTATTTTGAAAGAAATTATCTGCTGGGATGCATTGTTAACACAATAGTAAGGACATTTATAATGTTATATATGATTTCTGTTTCAAATAATCTTTTGAACTTTTTGTTCATCAAAGATCCTGGAAAAAGTATAATACTTGTGATAAGCTATTTTCAACTGTTATTAGTAATAAGAAAGATTTCTTGAGCATCAAATTAAATCATAATATTGTGTTACATGATGCTAAAAATGAAGCTTTGACATAACTGTAATAAATTGCATTTAAAAAAAAATAGAAAACGGTTATTTTAAAATGTTTTATTACGTTTAACCTAACTTTAACCCTAAGTGGA
Source organism: Enteromius trimaculatus (assembly GCA_032361065.1). Taxonomy (NCBI): domain Eukaryota; kingdom Metazoa; phylum Chordata; class Actinopteri; order Cypriniformes; family Cyprinidae; genus Enteromius; species Enteromius trimaculatus. The sequence continues at coordinate 13,520,838 of JAUMHP010000063.1, forward strand.
GAAATACATAACCAATCAATGATGTAAACAAGGATATGAATGAACAGCTAAGATTGACGCATATGTACAGTGAATTTAAGTCATCCTCTAAATCATTATCGTTTTGTCCATCTGTGCTTAAATTGCCTTGTCATAAAGGCCAGTTATGAAGCCCAATAGAGAATTTCCATTAGTAATATAGGGTAGTCATAGCCTGTAGGAAAAAATGTTGACAGTTGAATTGCGATATGCTTGTTCATGACTAATTTGATATTTAGATGTTTCCTCATACAGTGACAAATGTGTTAGTCATACAAAGCGACATTAAGATTTGTCACATTTGTCCAACTGTAATTTAAATATGTCGTGAGAGATTCTGTGGTGTATTTTTGGACATATTAAGATTTGTAGATGTTGGAATGTCATGTTAATATTTTAGAATTCAATTCAAAACAATCAAATACTCTTTGTTAATACTATTTAAATGTACTATTGTGTTAGACCATAAATCTAGATTACATTTGAGTTGCTTAGCCTCAAATTTCTGACAAATGTGCAAGCACCTGGAATATTTCAGCCAATGCACTGATAATTAGTGAGATGAGAAGTCAGTGTTTCGCGCAGCAGGCCGTCAGGAACCAGGGTTAAAAACCTTGTTAAGTCCCATCAATTCAACCAGGACATCAGTTCACCCATTGATGACGTCAACTTTGCTTACTGATACTATCTTGTCTTAATATTTCTTTGCCCCCTTGAGTAAAATGTTGAATTTGAACCCTACAGAAACCACCACCTGCAGGAGATGTCAAAGTGACACAGGTACTCTTCTGTGTTCTAGCATTGTTTGGCTTGTGAAACACATTTAGTGGAGAGATCTCTCTCCTTCTCTCTCTTCATTGTCACCCTGGGCATTCATTCTTGTTTTTTTTATTCATTTGTACGCAGATAAATCACGTTGGCGCAGACGCTTTTCATGTGCTTCCTTTGTTTGCGGGATTTGTATTGCGGGGGGTCATTGGCTTCTGACTGAGCATCCATACCTGTTTCACAGACGCATGGGCTGCACTGTCATCTCAGATTATCCCTGGATTTTCTCCCGTCATCTTTTGCGAAGGCACTCTGTTGGTTTACGGCCCAGGTTTTCAGCTTTTTTTCTGGACTGTGCAGCTCATTGAACAGGAATGACGTCCCATTTTGTGGTATTTTATGTCCAAAACAAAGCCTTCATCCGTGTGTCACACTTCAAGGGCTGCCCTGTGTCACGTGCCAGTTTTTCTGTCAGCTCTTCTCCGTTTCATCACAGTCATTCATTCCCATTTTAGGCCAATCTGTAGCGACAATGCACTGTGCCGTGTGCTTTAAATTCCTTTCCAATTCAAAAGAGCATCAAGCTGTTTCGATTCCCTCAAACAGACAGCAGAACGTCAGCGAGCGCACATTGTGCGGATGTTACTGCGCTGTTGGAGGCGCATTGCATCTGTCACTGACAGAAACAGACAACGACGTGATCGTTTATTTATGCATTCAAATGAGAAATATCAGTTTCATCTGTTTTAAGCAGCTACTCTGTGGTTGTGTTTGTGGAAATCTGTGTGAAGAGTTTTAATCTGACGGTGTGTGTGTGTGTGTGTGTTGTACCAGTTACGTCACCCAGGTCACTTTGCGGCCTGTTAGCCTCAGTTAGGGGTTAATAACTCTGACTTGGGTGAGTGTGTGTAGACTGCACTCCGGTTCAGCGCTGGCCTTAATTACGTTGGCTTGAGAAAGACCATTTACTGAAATGCTATTTAAACGTCGTATTATTATTATTATTATTATTATTATTATTATTATTATTATTATTATTATTATTATTCTGAGACTAAAATTTCCACTAACTAACTCCTCCTAGAGCTTAACTCCACGGACTCCAAACTCAGCCCAGATCTTCTGACTGATCTCACCGGGTGTGCTATATCTTTTCTAACTGATTTGACTTACGGTTTTCATAAAAATGAAGATTAAAATGTAAAAAAATCCTGATGAGTCTGATGAGCCAAGACTCTGCCAGCTCCAAATGTCAAAATTCAAATCTAAACACACTGCAGCCACTTAGCCTCAATCAGACTTCCCTTCTATGTACTATTTTTTAAACAATTAAAACTCTTTTAAGCTTCCACTCTATCTAACACTCTTTCTAATTGATCTAAATCAAGCTAGCAACATGCTAATAATGTCAGAAACGCGCTAATCATGCTAAATTACATGCTAGAAACTAGCTAATCATACAAACAATGTGTTAGTAACTAGCTAATCATGCTAACAAAATGCTAGTAGCATGCTATCCATGCTGTAATCATGCGAATCATGCTAAAATTATACTAACACCATGCTAGTGACATGCTAATCATATTATAAACATGCTAATCATGCTAGAAACATGCTAGCAACATGCTACTACTATCTATCTATGTATAATCTGACTTTATAATCTGACTATTTCTAAGTATTTCAGACTGAAAACATTAAACTTAATTTTTTTAAACTTAAACTGTTTTAACTTTTTCTAACTTTCAGCTCCGGCTTTCTCAAGCCAACAAAAAAGTTTGTCTAGACAAACTCATTTCTCTTTGGTTCCCATTTTTTTGGGAACTGAAATGCTCTAAAACAGCAGCTTGGTCAGACTAACTTTGTGAAAAGAATGTAGCGGCAAAGGAAGTATGGGCGGGCCCAGTCTATATGTGAGCCTCTCGTACCTGAGGACCTGTCCTGTGTCATTAGTTAATAGTAGTGTGCTGCCCGAGCACATGCCTGCTGTATTAACAGTCACTGAGAACGGAGGGAAGACCATGAGGGAAGATCACTTTGCCACCATGCATGTTTACAGTTAGAACTTCCCTATTATCAGGGCCAGATAGAATCTGCTGCCATTTTCCCTAAACGATGGTTGTTCTTTTTCTGCAAAATGCTATACATGCCTATTACCCAGATAGCACACATACATCTAGGAGACATCTATTTGACGTCTGCATTTACATCTGCAAGACAAATTATTTAGGTTGTTTGCTCATCTGCAAGACGTCTATAGGACGTATCCTTTTAGATGTCAAATAGACGTCTATAAGATGTCTTTAAGACGTTTATGATTTAGAATGTATGTAAAACTGCCAGACGTTTGTAGTCAGCAGATGCTTTCCAGATCAAAAGATCTTTAACAGACATCTTGCAGACGTACGTGTGCTATCTGGGTAGTCAGTTAAGTGTGAATATTACTAACAGTAATTTAAAAAGCTGCACTAGCTGAAATTTCAACATATTGTGTTAATAAGGATTGGACAGGTTGTGTAATTCTTTTAGTGAGGTTTGGCTTTTGGCAGAAAATCAGATGTTTAACTTTAATTACATTTTTATTCATTTTGAAAACATGGTAAAACTTGTTCCGCTGTGCTGAAAATACTATGTTCTTACTGATAGCAGAAACCATAAATTAGCCGAAATAATTAATAAACAAGCATTTAATTGGAATTTGTTTGTGAACGATGGTTGTTCTTTTTGCAAAAAGAACACATGCCTATTATTAGTCTGTTTAGTATGGATATTACTGACACAGTAATTAAAGATCTAAAATATGTTTGAGCTGTGAGAATTTTGGCTCTGGCATGCTGTTTCCTTGTATACACCGTTATTAGCTTGTGTTTTTGTAGTCTTTTCTTGTATTCCCTTCACAAACCTGCATTTTTCTGGCATGTGTGTGGTGGTTTTACACAAATCTCTGTGAAGGCTGTTGGGAAGTTTTCATTTAAGCTGCTTACACTCACTGGAAAAGACCTGCATTAACAGATTGAAGTACTTAGGATGGATAAATTTGAGGAGGAATTCGTAAAAATTAGGCTGTGGAAACCATTATTTTCAAATAAACAGATTATCTGCGACTTTAACTAAATTCATTATCATTTTCTGTTTAATTTTTTTATTTATTTGTTTTTTAAATTGCATGAATGACTTTGCATGAATGCTAGTTTGTCATTTTATAGACTTCAATAAATACAGCTTTCAACAGTTTCTCCAGTGGTCTCTCTTAGCCATGGCCTGCTGTTGGATTTCTCTTTGGTTGGTTTTATAGGTCAGGTAAGGTGCTGTGATGATCTTAGTGAAGTGAGAATGAAGGGCAGACACAGTATGGCTGTGTGGACAAGCAGGGTTGCGCATTTTCACTAAGTGGTCAAGGAAGGTCAGTCGACATGTCTGCCAGTTCACTGTGGCATCAGTCTGAGACTCCACAGACTCGCAGATTGAGAGTGAGGGTGAGAGAAAAGGTCTCCAAGGACATTTGAAAATATGACTTGTGTTATGATTCCAGCCACATTTTTATGTTCTAGACATCCTCATTAGGTTTGAAATCTTTCCACTTTTCAAGACTGCACTAGTCAAAATTCCAGCAAATTCTGTGGATGGGACATAGATGGTGTTATTCTTTTACTGAGGTTTGGCCTTTGGCAGAAAATCAGGTCTTTAACTAAGCATTAGATTTGTTCCAAACCCTAGTGAACTGCCTACCTAGCATTTTGAAGCATTGTGGTTTTAAAGCATCATTTAAAGCATGTTTTGTCTTCTAATATATCTATTATTATTATTATTATTTCTTATTTATTTCTGGCCAAATTTGAGCCAAACACAAATTAAAGGTACTTAAAGGTGCTTTTTATATAGATGTGTTGTTTAGATTGCTTAAATCAGTCACTTACGATGTTTCATTTCATTTAGATGCTGCCTGTGTAGGTAGCAGGACAGCTCAATTGATTTTTGGAACAAAGCCTTTGATTAAAGAGTGAAGTTTCTTGATTTCTACTCAACTCCCTTGTCCAAACCACCTTTTGCTGGCATCTACCTTTTATTAGCAACATCATAATCAAAAAGCTCATAATGAGGCGTTGAAGCCAGTAAAACTGAGAGTTTGGCCGAGAAGGGGTGCTGGCAGTGAGGAAGCGGCCAACCTGAGAAGGAGCGACAGGCAAACATTCTTGGGGCTGCTTCAGAAGCGATTTGGGTAACTGGGGGTGACCTGGGTTCCCTACATACTGGATCATTTGGGGATTTACCCTGGTCAGTTATTCAAAGCCCACTAAACCTGCTTGGAGAGCCTCATCTCTAGACAAAGAGCAGACGGGGAGGGGGGGGTTGGTTTGGGTTGGTTTGTGTAGTGTCTGTCTCGCTGCTCTGTTTTGCCAGAAGTCTGTAGAGCCACAGGCTGTTGTCCCCTCAGTAAGATGGTTTCTGCTGCAGTCTGGCACCTTTAGAAATGGCAGAACATGGCTAATATGAGTCACAGATCTTGTATGGATTGCATGGATCTTACCGTGTTAGCAAATGTTGCTGTCTGCTACTTTGGAGTGCTGTCTTTTTAAAAGAATGACAGAAATGTTTTATTGTAGTTTAAATTATTTTTTTAATGTAATTTTACTTTAACCTTATTGAATTTTAAAAGTGGTTTCCAAGTTTTAGAATATACCATAAAACAAATAAATTAAAAAAAAGCAATTGTGTTTTAGTTTAGTTAGTTGTGCAGTCAGTTTTTCCTGGTGGTGTTTTTAACAACGCTAACATAATGTTTGACTAATTTTTATTTTTTGTTAACAGTAACACTGGAATCACAGCCCACCTTTTCTTATATTAAGATTGTAAGTGTTTTATGATGACACAGTATGACACTGTACACTGATTTGTAAACACTGTTAATGTCTTGGTTCTCAAATTGGAATGACTTTCTTACACTGTGTTCAACAACCGTTTTTGAAGCTGCTGCGTTGTGATAAATGGCGCACACACAAGTCTCAGACTGTATTAGTCTGGCTAGTGTAAGCAAACCTAAGTTTTATCGTCTGGCATGGCTTTGTGAGAGCTATGCTCTGTGTTGGTACTCGTCTCTTCCTGCTGGGATCACTGCCTAGTGCACACCGCTGTGAGCCAGCCCTGCCACCATAATGCCCGCTGACATAGACCCAACACACAGCCATGCCACCGAAATGCCCATTGCCACAGAGCTACAGTAGCTTACTGCCAACTTAACACTCAACACAACCCTTTCTGGAGCAGGTGTCTGGCAATGCGAGCACAACTAAATGAGGGAAGGGAGGCAGATGAAAGGAAAACGGAGACTGAGAGAGGCGTTTTAATACAGGGAATGAAAGAGAAATGTGATTAATGCCGATTTACTGGTGAGTACGGATTCGTGATATCATTTGTTAGACAAACTTTCCTTTTGCTCCTCATTGCTGCTATTTTGGTAATGCTGTAAAATACAGTGGGGTGTAAGGACAGCCTGACTTTCACCAAAAAAAAAAAAAAAGAAATAGCGTATTAAATAATGAAACATGCATGATTCTGACCACTTTCAGTCAAATGATTTTTGGAAAGCTCCTCTGTTGCTCTGCGCTTGCGCAGTTGTCTACTTGCACAACAGGAGCTCTATGCAGGCGTGACTCCTGCAAATTAATTAGATGTCGTTTGTTTTGAAATTCCTCCAATCTTGAGACATTTTATTCTGCTGCTGGGGCTTCTTTGTGTGGCAGCGTTTATGCAAAATGTATTGTATGTACGCTCAATGATATCTTTTCTGTTACTGGAGCATTTCAAGAGTAAATGAGCTTAATATTGGACCAAAAATCAGTGCATCCCTATTGATGAGAGAGATCGCGTTACAGTAAACGTTCCACGTTAATATGACAACACAGCCCCGTGGGTAATAGTGGAGGCGATGATGTTTGTGGGAGAAATGGTGTAGCTGTATTCAGCTAGGTGAGAGGGATATTGTACGCTGCCGGAAGGTGCCATGTTGATTAGGTTGTTTTTCTGTGAGTTTACTGGTTGAATTACAGGCAGGAGAGCTCTAGTCTTTGTTACGTGTGGGAGGCATGCTAGGCGGGGAACAACAGTTAAAAATTGGCAGGCGGCGTCTGGCTGTAACCTGTCATATGAGCTCTAAGTTGGTCTTTTGTGAGAAAATAGCAGTTGCCAGCATGCAGAGGTAGTGATTTAGCTGGCCGATAAGCTCTCTGTAATGGCAGGGTAGAATAATTCTCATTGAAGTAGGTGGGTGATTCCAGCCTCCCGCTCCAATCCTGCTGGGACGGCTTTCACGCCTGTCGCAGAGAGGTGAGAAGCGTTCTCTTTGAAACAGACCCCTTTGATATATTTACACAAACGCGATTTTCTCACTGTAATTGTGTGTTTGAACTCGGAAGGGAAAGTGCGTCAGGTGCCGCTGTGATATTGAATAACTTAAAGCTTCTTGGAAGAACTCCAGTTCGGATTCAGCAATGCATTAAGGGTCCTTGAAATTTATTCTGAAATGAATAACTCTGGTTATTAATTCAGGCATTAAATGACAAATGTTGCACAAATTTGACTCAAAAGTCCGCTCTATCACTTCAGTCCTCTTGTGGTTCCAAACCTCTTTGACCTTCTGTCTTCCTTAGAGCACAAAAAGTTTCCAAAGAAAAATGCCACTTAGGGTCTGTCCGACTGAAAAAATTATAAATCACCATAAAGTATAAAAACCATTCTATACAAGAACTTTGTGTGACGAACCAATCAGACTAAATCACCTCCACTTTGCTTCTAAAATCTCACTTATGCAGTTATAAAATATGAAAGTTGGGAATGACATGAGGGCGAGTAAATGATTTTTGTGTGAACTATCCCTAAAGTGCAGACTGTGGTAAATAAGACTGAGGTGTGTGTTTTTCAGGAGCGTGTGTGCTGGTTTACGTTCCCCCAGCAATAAAGGTGCTGGAGACAGCTGAGCAGTCTTCATAGTCATTACTGGCTGATCGATTTACAGAGGAAAGAGCCAAGACAGACGTCTGTCTCTCTGCACCAGCCTCAGTGAGAGAGAGAGAGAGAGAGAGAGAGAGAGAGAGAGACATTCTGGACTCTTGACACCACCCTCTCTGTTCAAATAGCCATAGCAGGTTTTTTATACTCATCTACTGTCTGTGAAGTAGATTTAAAGAAGAAAGAGGGGTATTGTTCCCTGTATGAACTTGTCTTAGGGGAAAGAGAATATTTTATAAGGTCCCTTGCAGAATCTGTTTGATGGCAAAGGAACTAGAGGTGCAGCACAACTGAAACAGTTCCTGGCTTTTGTTCTTGTTCTGTCGGTGTGTGATCGTTTTTTGGAGAATATTTTTTTCTTCCTTGTTCTCTGTCTGTAGCTCTGTCTTTCTTTGAAATGGGCACCTTTTTCATGTTGAAAAGGTGAATTTTTTTTTTCTTTTTTTTTTTTTTCTGCCGGACAAAGAATGTCTTTAAGTGCTAATAAATTGCATTGTGCCACCTCAAGTCAAATTATTATTTTGAGGGGTTATGAACATGTCACAATGAAAACGTGATGAGGTAAAACATAAAAAAAAAGTGTTCTAAATTCTGTTTGCGCTTGTATTTTATGATTTATTGAATATATGGGGTGTTTGTCAAATTGTAATCTCGACAGGCATGTCAACAGATTCATTCATGCATGTTTCAGTGCTACAAATTTGAACTCAATTTTAAAACAAACATGTTTGAGTTAAAACACTTCATAGCAGTTGTTTGTGCTTGGTGCACTTCATCAGATATTGTGGACACAAATGGTACTCTTGTCATAGAATGACTCAGCTAGTAGTTAGCATTTATCTAAATAGTGTCACTTGGAAAGTATAAGGACCGTTTGTATGAAGAGCACTTAAATGCAGCGCTCGTGTGCGGCGTGTAGAATCGATTAGACCAAGATCTGGCCACATGCCAGCTGCTGCCATCCCGAACCGACTCCATCACCATGGCGAGAGGCTCGTTTTGTCACCCCTCTCAGGAGTAAAGTGCTGCCAGGACACATCACCGGCATGATTCACTGTCCTCAGCGCTGATTCCCATCTCCCATTTCTCGCTCTTTCTCGCCCTGTCCTCCGTCATACTCCTTTCACGAGAGGGGAAGACAGGTCTTCTGTAGTAGTATCACTGCTTAAAGTGCACTGCAGATGAAAAGCATATGATCCTATGAGAAGCATACTGACAAGCTATTATAGAGGTTCCCAAGCATGCTTGTTTCTCTGCTGTTATTGTAGTGACCTCTAGTGGTAAAGACATTAACTGATTAAGATTCTGCAACACTTTTGACATCACTATCACTGCTTACACTGAAGGTTAGATTTGAATGAGTACCAAACTGAATGACACCTGAAATTGTCAACGTGTTAAGGAAAGCTGTGCTAATACGTGGCAGTGAGTTTTACTCCTGCTAAATAGCAATCTGAAGATAAAACAAGCAAGACTGCGGTTTAGCCAACTGGTGATTTGTCTCTGTGACCCTTGCTGATCTCCCTTTCTCTTTGTTTGTCTCTTTCTCTCCAGCTCTCCTGTCGTCCTGGTGCGAGGAGCTGGGACGGCTGCTCTTGTTGCGGCATCAGAAGAATCGTCAGAGTGATCCACAGGGCAAAGTACCTTTGCAGCCGCCCATGAACTCCATGAAGCCCTCGCTTTCACATGGGTCAGTACCCAGACAAAACTCTGCTCTTACCCAAGACTTGCTGGAGCAGTTCCAAGCACTGTTAAACTTACAGTAGTCTCGCCCCCCTTTCTCAGAATTCTCTCCTAGTGCACTCATCCAGCACAGAATTGTTTGTTTTTATGTGCCACGTGATTTTAAAGACAAGGCTTTTCCAAGAATCCATCGACCAAGCTTTCGTTTACAACCCTGTAAACATGACATCACTGAAGGCTGTGTAGATGAACTTCATTCAAAACAACAGCAGATAAAAACATAATACCATAGCATTACTGTCTAGGTACGTCAACTAGAAGTTAATAGAGATTGATAGATTGCCAGAGAAAACGCTGAGGAATTTCACTAGCTTAGTGATGTTTTAAAGAACATTTTGTGCTCCAGGGCTGGTGATTGGCCACTTTCGCAAACATTACAGCTTCGTTTTCATGGAAAAGCTAATGTTCTGTAGTCAGGAGGGAGCTTTTCTTTATCGGGCTGTGTTGGGGTCAACTTTACTCTTTCTCAACACATGTTTGATGCCCCTGATCTCACATTACTGTTTGAACACTGTTTTGTAGAGATGGGTCCTTTCCATATGACAGCGTTCCCTGGCAACAAAATGCTAACCAGGCCCCGGGCTCGCTGTCGGTGGTTACGACAGTGTGGGGAGTTACCAATACATCACAAAGTCAGGTGAGTCACACGTGTAGTGTCGCTTTATGAAAACAGTAACAGTAATAACGTTGATCTTATAACCGACGTTGCTTTTGATCTAGGTCTTGGGTAACCCCATGGCCAATACCAACAATCCCATGAACCCTGGAGGCAATGCACTAGGGTCGGGTATGTCGGGCAACAACCCAGGGATCAACTCACCTCAGTTCCCTGGCCAACAACAACAGTTTTCAGCCAAAGGGGGATCCAGCCAGGCCTACATGCAGCAAAGCATGTATGGGCGTCCAGGTCACCCGGGAGGAGGAGGCTTTGGTGGAAGGTAATGTTTCAAGCATTAGAGATGCAGTTCCAGACAGGATGATGGGAAGTTGTTTGACAAAGTTGCTTTGCATCACTTTGGGAGATTCAATAAGCTGTAGAAGAGTCTCCCATTAGTGATACTTGACACATGGTTTTAAAGCCCAGCCAATACTCAGTTCAAGGATGTTTTTCTTGAAAGGGATGATATCGCCTTCTTGCTGTGCCAAGTGCAAATCCAGGAAAGATTTATGTGGCCTTCCAACAAGTTTTATTCCAATAAATAAACCTTTCTGATTGTGTAAGCTGTGATGTGGATGTTTATGTGTTGTGTATTGCTTCTGCACAGTTACCCAGGCGGGCCGAATGCTCCGAGTGGCATAGGCATGCCCCCTCATACACGACCGCCCTCTGATTTCACCCAACCTGCTGCTGCTGCCGCCGCTGCCGCCGTCGCTGCTGCCGCCGCAACCGCAACAGCTACTGCCACAGCAACGGTGGCAGCTCTGCAAGAGACCAATAAAGACATGAACCAGTACAACCAGGTTGGTCCCTCACTGGTTTTGGCTTCTTAACCTACCCTGGGTTTTTAAACGAGTCCTCGTATTCATCTGAACTGCTTTTTCCACAGGTCTGCTCTTCTTTCCAGATGGGGCCTACGCAAGGTTACAATAATCAGTTCATGAACCAGCCAGGACCCCGTGGGCCCCCGTCCATGGCTGGAGGCATGAACCCAGCTGGTATGGGTGGTGGCATGAATAGCTCCAATATGAGTGGCCCGCCGATGAGTATGAACCAGCCCAGAGGCCCAGGGATGGGGCCCTTCGGTGGCCACGGCCAAAGGATGCCTCAACAGGGTTACCCTGGACCCAGACCTCAGTCCATGCCCATGCAGGGCACCAAGAGGCCCTATCCAGGAGAGGTAAGACCACCAATGGCTCAAATAGACTTTCAGCAAAAAATTTTAATTGGCTATTTGTGTTGGTGAACCAACAGTTTGTTCTTTTGTTTTTTTCACAGCCTAATTACGGAGGCCAGCAGTTTGGACCCAATGGCCAGTTTCCCAGCCAGCAAGGGCAGTACCCTAACCCAAACGCTTCTAGAGCTCTTCCTTCACCAAATTACCCTGGGCAAAGGATGCCGGGACAACAGGGATCTGGCCAGTACCCCCCTACTGGAGTAGCCATGGGCCAGTACTATAAGGTAAATTCATATTGCTTGGTTTTTGCAATATTTGTAGACACTGTTTTCTTGAGGACATTTTGTAATATGGCTCACACTTTTGAAAAGGCCACATTCAATTTAAACTGGCAAGTTTACTTTTTGTAGGTGAAATAATAGAAATAAAATATTAATGGCAGGTATCTCGCTTTCATGCTTTACATACTCTGTGTGCTCTTTCCTATTTCAGCAAGAGCCATTTAATGGTCAGAACAACAATTTCTCTGGAGGTGGTTATGGGTATAATCAAGGAAATGGGGTAGGTGGTGAACCTAGTGTTTTATTTTCATACACAATTATGAGTAAGCTTAGGGTAAAATGTATAGATTTGCTATATATTTAGTGACTCCATTCAGTAATCATACGTATCTTTGGTTAAAGCCTCCTCGGCAGGTGGTGAACTACCCACACTCACCGGTTCCTGGGAACCCCACCCCACCCATGACCCCAGGAAGTAGTATACCGTATATGTCGCCCAGTCAAGATGTCAAGCCCCCGTTTCCTCCAGACATGAAGCCAAACATGACGTCTCTGCCTCCGCCTCCAAGTGAGTCATGCAAAGAAACCCCACACACAACCGTTTTATTTCATTGATCTCTGCTCTGTCTGTATTACAAACTCGGTCACAGTCTATCAGAATAAACCCCTGAGAACCCTTTGATCCGCCACCTGCAGCTGAGTGGGGGAAAAAAAAAAATCCCATTGCACATTTATCTGAGATTCATGCATTTTTCACATCCACTCAGAGCTCATTCATAATATATGTGCTTCGGTGGGAAAGGGTGAAACTAGGTGAGGTGCAAGCCGAACTTGAAAGCATCTTACACATTGATACTGTGCTCTACATGGGAGGACTATGAATCCATCTAATCTCAATATTTGTTCCCGTAGCCAACCCCAACGAGGAGCTGCGTTTGACGTTCCCAGTGAGAGATGGAGTGGTGCTGGAGCCCTTCAGATTAGAGCACAACCTGGCCGTCAGTAACCACGTCTTCCATCTACGCCCCTCCGTCCACCAGACGCTCATGTGGAGGTGTGCATGCTACTGCTATAAACTCCACATTTGTTACTGTCATTATTTACACACTCTCATGTTTATTCAAACTTGTGTGATTTTATGCCGTGGAACACAAAAGGAGATGTTTTTCTTCATGCTTTTCTTTTTGAAAGTGATTGATGATTAAGGATTATCAGTCTCCAAAAATGACAAAGACAAAAAGCATGACTGTCTGTCACAAGTCTTCTGAAGCTACATTATCCACTAAATTTGAATATATATACATAGTCACATCACACAGATGTAAGGATTTTCAGTCAATGAGGAATTGCATTTTGGACTTTTACTCAAAGCTATTGTACGACCTCGGAACATACACCTCTGATCAATTGTTTGAGTTCCTTTTTTAATGAAAAGCCATCATTCACTTTTATTTAATGGAATATAGCAGTGTGAATATTCATATTTACAGTATGAGTTGGAACACTATGAGAACTGTTACCATTAATGCTAAAACCTTCTCCTCATGTTCACCAGATCTGATCTGGAGCTGCAGTTTAAGTGCTATCATCATGAGGACCGACAAATGAACACCAATTGGCCCGCATCCGTCCAAGTCAGCGTCAACGCCACCCCCCTTACTATCGAGAGGGGCGACAATAAAACATCCCACAAACCCCTGCACCTAAAGCACGTGTGTCAACCAGGAAGAAACACCATCCAGATAACAGTCACAGCCTGCTGTTGTGTGAGTATTCCTCCGCTGTCATTTAGCGACCGTGTCCGGGAGCTGTTATACAGCATGTGATACGAAATCAGATAACACTGATTTCCTTCCCACTACATTTGCTGGTATCAGTTTTATGCTTCCCTGTCTGAAAGCTGAACGGTACACAGATACTGTGTCACGTAAAGGATATTCTGATGTGAAGATGCTTGCAAGCGGGATGTTATATGTTTGGTCTTGTTGCAGTCGCACTTGTTCGTGCTGCAGCTGGTCCATAGGCCGTCGGTGCGATCGGTCCTGCAAGGGCTCCTAAAGAAGAGACTCCTTCCTGCCGAACACTGCATTACCAAAAGTAAGTAGATGCTTTGGAATCTGTGGATGTCTGTCACTCTGTGTTATCTTCTTCATCAACCTCTAATCTTTGCAATGTCTCTTGTCTGTTTTCCTGCAGTTAAGAGAAACTTCAGTAGCGTAGCAGCGTCCTCTGGGAATGCCACACTAAATGGAGAGGATGGAGTAGAGCAGACAGCCATCAAAGTGTCCCTCAAGTGTCCAATCACATTCCGACGGATCCAGCTCCCTGCTAGGGGACATGACTGCAAACACGTGCAGGTACACAGAGTTCAAGTGTTCTTAATCATGTCATTGTTTTCCTGAGAAAACATAAAGATAAAAAACTAAGATGATACAAGTTTTTTGTGCTTGTCAGACCTAAAATATATGCTTGAGATATAAGTACATTTTTAATATTAATTTAACCACTTTATGTTCACTGTCCTCTGATGTTGATTAATGGTCACATGTCTTTTGTGTTTTAAAGTTATGTTTAACCTAGTCAAAATAACCCATATATATATTACTTAATAGGAAACAATTTAAACTTTATACACTTTTTGGAAAAACTGGAAAAAACCTATTAGGTCATTTTAAGGATGTTTAGACTTAATACTACAAAATAATAAAAAAAATATTGATGATGATCAGAATGATATTTATAAAATCTCATTCATTTGCTCTATGTAAATAAAATTGTTTGGGGATTTCCCACATAATCAATGCAAAACTTGTGTGAATCAAAACAAATTGTGCAAAAACCCATAATCCCATTCCAGTTACTGAAATTCTCTCTATATATATACATATATATGTGTGTCTGTATTGTTTGATTGATCTATTGATTGAATTTACATTTGTTTTTATTTTGCAGTGCTTTGACTTAGAGTCCTATCTGCAGCTGAACTGTGAGAGAGGAACGTGGAGATGTCCTGTATGCAAGTACGTGGCAAACCACACTAGAATTGTTTTGGGCAGCCAAATAAATGTGATACGCTGTTCCTCTTGGCTCTGTGTTTTATACTTTTCTCTCTGTCCCCAGTAAAACAGCATTATTGGAAGGGCTGGAGGTGGATCAGTACATGTGGGGAATTCTCAATGCGATTCAGAAGTAAGTTTATCACTCCAACTCTGGATCACACAGTTGTTCAGTAAGAGCCCTGTAAAAAAATAAAAATAAAATGTGCAATTATTTACCTCCCATTATTCGCAGTCATTAATGTTGTTCCATTTTTGCAGTTCGGAGTTTGAAGAGGTCACCATCGACCCTACGTGTAGTTGGAGGCCGGTGGCTATAAAGTCAGACATTCATATAAAGGAGGACCCAGATGGCCCTCTGGCCAAGCGTTTTAAAACCATGAGTCCCAGTCAAATGATCATGCCTAATGTGATGGATATGATCGCGCAGCTGGGTCCAGGCCCTTCACCCTATACCCCCCTCCCCCCTCAGCACGGAGGAAACAATGGCGAATATGGGGGCCAAGGTAGAGGTCAGCACCTGATCAGACTTTCTGTTTTTTTCCTTTCTGTCTCTCTCATAAAACAGTCCTTAGAGTTTTACAAGCGTCATTGTTTAGGTACGCTTAATTTTTTCCCTTCAATCGTAACAGTCAGAAGAACTTATGCCTGTGAGCTGTTAACAGGCTGGGTTGCCATCCAAGCTGTCTAAATCCCTCTAGCTCTTTGTCTCTGCTATTCTGAGGTCATCGCTCCTTATTGCTGTTTCTCTGTTTTGTGCATCAGGCAATAGTTACCAGGGCCATGGAAACTTTGACTTCTCCCACAGTAACTCTGGTGGCGGAGCTCCCATGAATGACTTCATGCACGGACCCCAGCTCTCACATCCTCCAGACGTGCCCAACAGCCTCATGGCCCCCGACAAGCCTCTCGCCCACGGCATGCCCGACTCGGTAAATCACTTCATGCTCATTGGTTTCCATACAACAAGAGCTGATGTTTGAGACATATATTACTTTTTTTGTATTAAATTTGGGAACAAATTACTTCGATACAGATATCGATTGATATTAGTCAAAGGTTCAATGAACTTGACACATACATGTGTTCTAAAAACAAATCTCCATGCTTCCTGAGTATCACAACATGCACGTTTGGGCTTCCATGTTCATCATAAATAAAAAAATGATTCTGTTTATATAAAATAAATATATATACATTTGTTTTGGTTACCTGTATTGTCCGTTGACTTACAGGTTGCATCAGAGAGAAATTGAGATTGTTGTCTGCATGTTAATCTTCGTCTGAGAAGTTTGGTCCCTAATTCATCCCTTTTAAAGCCTCAGCTATCAAAGCACGTATGCACCTCTAGAAAATGAATGTCAGACTTTGTTTGCTGGCTTACCAGTTCAGTACTCCTAACATAATATGTTTAATACTAACATGATTTTTTCTAAAATAAAAGTTTCATATTTTACACCTGCTCAGAGCAATGATTTCAAAACTTGAAAAATCAAAATCACACCAAAAGTAAGCAAATGAACTATTTTCCTTTTTAGTATTAAGACCAAAGTATACTTCAGTTTTGCGTCGACGAATCTGTCAAATATATTGTTTTGCAAATCATCTGCATGGCACCTGTCTTGTCTCTGGCTGCCACTTGAGCTCTCTCAGACAGAGTGCTCCACTTTATGCAGATAGACTCATCGCTCCTCTCTCCTCCCTCCGCAGATGCCCCATCCCGTGAGCGCTGATCAATCCCATGCTTCCATGCAGCCAGGCATGCACGCATCCCCTCACCCCAACAGCCAATCAGCTCAGCCATTGCATCACAGCGGCCCCCCATCCTCCCAGCCCCCACGCCAGCACCCGCCCCCCCAGCAGCCAGGCCAAAACAGTCACCCACATGCCGACATGACCTTCAACCCCGCTGCCGATGGGCAGGCAGGTGGCCAGGGACCTGCAGACATGCCCGAGCCTTCTCTGGATGTGAGTATCCACACTGATGCTTGTATGGGCTTTCATTTCTAGAGTCACATGCTACTTACATTTCTCTCACAGTCATGTGAGCCTCACGCTTTCGTCATGGTCCAAAGCTCTGAGCATTCTGAAAAGTTCTGATTTAAGGAATATTCTGAATTCAGTACAAGTGAAGCTCAATCCTCTGAGCATTTGAGGCGTAGTGTTGACATAATTACCACAGAAATTAAATTCTACCACCTTTTTAAAATAAAAAAGATGCAGTACTGTACTCTATCACTACAGTACTTGCTAAATATTTAAGGCATATCCCTGATGAAGGTCAGTGGACCGAAAAGTTGTGCTTGTGACAATAAACTTCAGTATTTAGCAAGTATTGATAGTGCGCGGGATTGCATCTTTTAATATTTCTGATTTTATGGTGGTGTTGTACTATCTCCGCTAAATCATTTGGTTTAAAGTTTTATCCAATTTTACAACCTAATACCATAAATCCTAAAGAATCATTCCCATAAACCTCTAATTGATTATTCGAACAGCTTTATAGCTCAAATAATACTCAAATAGTATTTCTGTTCTCAGAGATTAATTATAAAGTGTTTTGTTTTACTTTAAACAAGGATTTAATTATTTTTTTTTTCCTTCTTATATTATGTCACAAATACTGTCATCTGAGCTTAACATGTATTAAACCCAGAATGTTTCTGTGAATATTCTCAGTATTTTTAAGGTTCTCCAAGGTCATTAGCAAGTTTGTGACATAAATGTGTCTGTCTGTCGCTCTCCGCAGCTTCTGCCAGAACTGGCAAACCCAGACGAGTTGTTGTCATACTTGGACCCTCCTGACCTCCCAAGCAGCAGCAATGATGATCTGCTTTCCCTTTTTGAGAACAACTGACTTCCTTCGGTCAGCCTTTTGACGAGGCCCTAATTTGTTTGGCTGTCAGGAATCGAGAGGCACCTGAAGACTGACTCTGTACTTTGCAAACAGGAAACAGCCATCCTTTTGCCTCTTCCTCGTGTAAATATCTCACTCTTTTACAAGCAACCTTTTCCACACATATATGGCAGCCATGTTGGTTGGCACTAAAGTGATATCTTTCAATACTAATGGAAATACATGTGCAGCTATAATCAGTTCATATGAATATGTCACACAGAACTGTGTGTGTGCTCACTAGGAAAGTATTGTAGCATTTTTAATTCAGATTTTTTTCCTTTTGTGAAAAGAAGACCTGAATAGA